>LPNX010436980.1:384215-447705 GCA_001517045.1 Pseudotsuga menziesii | reverse complement strand
AACTAAAACATAAAAACTTCCATTCCACAGAGTTCAAACTTGACTAAGGTTTAAGCCATTAAAACCTCATACACTTATTTTGTATCTAAAATGGAAATTTGACCGGAAATCCATGAAGTATTACACGAATGGTAAATGGTAATTTGGAGCATAGAATAAGTCAACATACTGAATTTGCGAATCGATTTATTTCTAATATATCTATTAAAAATAATGTAAATATGTTAAAATAAATTTATTATAAATAGAATTTAGTAAAAATTACATGAATCATATTTGTTTTACTAAAAAATGATTAACTAAGTAATCTGTGATTTAGAATAGAATACGAGTTAAGTTAATTCTATTAGTTGTAGGTTAGAAGTTAAGTTATCCATGCTTATTGGTGATAACTGCATATGAAATAAAAATATTCAATTCCAACCCTAAATTATAAAATATAAATACTTATTAATTTAATTAAAATAAATTAAAAATTAATATATAAAAAAAATTAAAAAAAATATTTATCTAACTATAAAAAAATGGACAATTATTTATATACCAGAATCAACAATTAAGAATTGAATCATTATCATCTGAGCGAGCTATTGAGTTCGTTTCAAATGCCCAATTTATGAAGGAATTAGTGTCTTCAATACCACAATCTTGTCTCACCTTTGCCATTGCACTTATTTTTGTTAAATGCACTCTAATTTTTGTTAAACTAGCTTAGATCCAGCTTTACCCGGCTCTATCATGCGCCAAGAGGGATCAAATATTTTCAGGTGAAAACCCTTTTTTGGAGTGCAATTGTTGAAGCAGGGTTTGCACCTTGAAATATTTGATCCCTCTCGGCGCATGATAGAGCCGGGTAAAACTGGATCTAAGCTGGTGTTAGGAATCAATGTTAGGAAATGTTAGGAAGTTTTGATAAACGTAAATATATGAATGTATGAGTGAATGTTAGGAATGGTTAGGAAATGTTAGTAATGTTAGGAAGTTTTGATAGGCGTAAATATATGAATGTATGAGTGAATGTTAGAAATGGTTAGGAATGTTAAGAAGTTTTGATAGGAATATTTTTTATTGGTAAAGTAAAATTAGTAACTTGATTTTGAATTCTAATAAATTATAGCTCAATCCATCAATTTTCTAAGGTAACATTAAAGTAACTTGATTTTGAATTATAATATTTTTTTATTACGAAGGTAACATTAGCAACTTGATTCTGAATTTTAATAAATTAAAGTTCAATGACTTCATGATAGCCAATCTTAACCTTAGAACAAGAAATGATATAGTTAAAAACATCGCAATGGAATTTCGTCCTCAATTATCCGTTCATGGTCATATTTGGATAGTTTCCATTAGGTTTTTTTTATACAACTTGTTCTAATTTTATTCGAGATGCACATACTAAATGACTATACTGACAACATATAACATCAGGTTCATAATCTTGAAAGTAGACATAATTTTCAGTCATATGGGTTTGCTGCAAAAAATAGCCTTTTAAAATGATGGATCCTCTTTCGTATGTAAATCCATTGTCATTTTAGTCCTCCAATAACTTCATTTTTCCTTCGGTGCATCGTATCAAATAATATTTTACGTCTTCATTGTTGTCTAAAGGTGCAATCATAGTGAAAATATCTCCTGTACAAATTACAATTGGCGTTGGATTTAAGTGAATTAAATTGACTATATAAACATAAGGTGATGGACAATATTAAACAATCAATAACATCATTACCTTCTCTAACAATATCTGAAATTCTATCGCCATCAGATGATATTTTTATTTCTTCTGATTCTAATTCTTCTATGTTTGCTAGTGGCATTTTTCCTTTTGGATAATCTCTGTGTGTTTCCAATGTTTTACGTAGTTGTTCATTATGTTTTCACAAATTTCTGTAGATTCAACATTTTCAGTGCAAATATGACAAAAACATGTTTGCTTTCTACTATCAAATGCAAACACGTTTTGGAAGGATTTTGTTTGAATAGAGTGAAGTTCTCTAATCCCATGTATGGTGCTAGCCTCGTATGGTATTGATATATCTATATCTTGGACCCCAACAAGCCAAAAAACCTACACAATAAATGATAAATCACAAATGAAAACTTTTAATGTTAGTGTACAAATACTTCAATGTTAGTACATACATTTTTTAAAATTGACAATTAATATAAATTAAAAAAATAATGTATATACCTGCACACATCTTTTGGTTGTTGACTACAATCATGGCTTAGATTTGATTTACACCATTGGACAAACTCTATAGCTGAATGAAATTGTCTAGAAAAATGGTTCATTTTCCATCTTTGAAGTGCTCTCTTTACGCATGCTCTTGCACCATCATGTTCACCTTTTCCATGTTCAGTTTCAAAGAAATTATAGCAATGTTTAATGTTCATTGCTTTATGAAGTTGACATAACCAAAAAAATGATCGTGAAGATTTAAATTGTCCCGCACATCCATCCAACCATATCCAATGTTCATTGAATTCAACTTTACGACTTTTTAGTGAATCATAGAAAAAAAATTCAATACCATGTTGAACAAAATGTTTATCATGTGTACGATCATCGCTGATATAAAAGTGATATTCTTTAATCACATCTTGATTGTCACATGTTCTTTCAATGCCATCAACATCTTGTTGAAAATGTCTATATAGAACATGGACAAATATTGAAACTTGGTCAGAATGATAGTATTCATTTTGAATCTCTTTTTGTGCAGCAGATGTGTAGTTTTCTACAAAATCAACTATAGACAAAATTGTTCCAGTTGGAAAAATTTCACGGGAATGTTTGAATTGAAGGTATTTCCATCGTGTTCTATGTGAATTCTTGGTGTACTTATAAATTTCACTTTCAAATTTCTTGAGAAAATCGGTCACACATATTTTACCTTCTTGCAATTCAATTCTTTTGGAATGTGCATCACTAGAACTTGTAGAATAATTGTTGTATTCATATTTTCTCCAATCAACGGTTACATTTGAAAGCGACTGATAATTATCGATGGGGTATTTATTGTGGAATAAAACAAGATTTCCACAACCATGACAATGTTTTCCATTGACACATTTCTTATTATAAAATACTTCATCGTGATTTCTCTCACATGGGGTTTGAGATATGAATTCACGTACTGTGGGCGGAGGTGGTGAATTTGTCCAAAACATTTTACCAAATTCAAGAAACGTGTCGTAATATAATTGAAATTGCACATGATAATGACAACAACATGTGTCACATATAAAATAGGTCTAACATACCATGGTTTTTGTTGCACAAATGTAGTGATCAACATATTAATTCCACGATGATCTTCCTTGAATTTATTGAACAATTGTACTTGTGTCATTTCCATTATATGTTTTGGACGGTTTTCATATATATTTCATGATACTCTTTGTCATATCACATCCCTTGAATTTGGTGAAACTTGAGCATGTTCCAACCAATATTTTTGTACAATATCTTTAACACCTTCTCCCATTCTATCTTTGTAAGGTTGTCTACAAATAATTGCCCAGCAAGCAAGTTCATCATTTTCATCTATTTGCATTATGAATTTGCTATGTTTGTATAATGTCTTTCTTGAGGTTCCAATTTCTTGTGCTAGTTGTGTTGTCAAATGTTTTTGTCTAGTGCTAGCTGAAACAATTGTTGTCTGAATTTCTCTACATGCAGCACTGGTATCTTTCTTTCTAGATTTTCCAAATTGTTTTATTGCATCACCTATATTTTCTATCACATCATGTTTCATTTTCTACTCTTTTATCACCTTGTGAAAACCCAATAATGGCGTAGCACCTTCTAACTTCTTGGACACCAATAAACATCTCAAAATTTGTGCTTGTCCTGCTATTGAACAATCCTTGAGAATATCATCGTAAATTTTTGTAGCATGATATCGTGCAACATGTATGGGTAAATTTTCTCCATATTTTTTGCAATCAATGTATTCTAACATTTCATCATCAATGGTGAAAGTACCTATACATCAAATTTAATTTAATTTAACATATGTCCAAAAATACAATTCATTATAAAAAAAGAATTTCGAAAATACATGATATATACATACTAGGTCCAATTTCTGGATCTTGGTTTTGATCTTCAATATTGACTTCATCAACATTAACATGTAAATCACTATTTACATCAACAATGGTCTCTTCAACTTCCATTTGTTCTTATTGTACCCTATTTTCAATTTCCATTTCATCAACATTGTCATGTAAATAATGTTCTTATATCTTCATTTATTTCTTTGGTTTCTGCAACCCTTTCTCTTTTGGTTGTATTTCTGAGTTTTTGTTTTTCCCTATTAGCATCGTCATCATGTTTACGATCACTTTTTTTTACGGTTTCTTTTATTTCTCATGTTTGCTTAATCTCCTTTTGAAAAACCCTTGGAAAAAAATAAGAACACCTTGTAAAGAAATCTTCTTTGTAAAACAATTGGGAAAAAAAAAACTCTTTGAAAAAAAACCTTATTTGAAAAAACAACTTATATAAATATTTTGGAAAAAAAAACTCATTTGCAAAAATACTTTGCAAATAAACTCTTTGGAAAAGATCCATTACAAAGAACCTACTTTGCAAAAATACCTTGGAAAAAAACTTTTTGAAAAAAAAAAACTCTTTGGAAAAAAACTCATTGCAAACAAATAACCTACTTTGGAAAAATATCTTGGAAAAATACGTTATGAAAAAACTTCTTGCAAAGAAATAACTTCTTTTCAAAATTACTTTAGAACACAAAATATTTGACAAAAACGCCTTGGGAAAAACTTCTTTGAATGTACCCCTGGATTATAAATAAGACGAAAAATACCTTCTAAAAACTCTTTGGCAAAAGAAATCTCCTCTGAAAACTCCTTCAAAAATACTTTTACTTATACGAATTGAAGAGGTGAGAAAATAATGAGGCTCTTTCGTTTTATTTATACGAAATGAAGAGGTGTGAAAATAATGAGGCTTTTTCGTTTTACTTATAAGAAATGAAGAGGTGCGAAAATAATGAAGCTCTTTCATTTTATTTATACGATTATTTTTTCTGGCTAATGAATTTTTTTTTGCATTTAGTTTTCGTCCGAACAACCTTATTTGTAACGTCGCCATTACGGAAAAACATTGTTCGGCCGAATAATTATTTAGTCGAATAACCTCTGAAACCTGTAACCTGCACAGTTTTCATGTTTCTCCATTTTCAGAAGGTAAAATGGATGCCTTACACTACAAATCGACTGTCGAACTTGATACCTTTAGTTTCGTCATTAAATCTACTTTCTTTAGGTATAGATTTTGTTGTGTATAGGTGAGATCCGATATTTATTTTTTTTTGTTTCTTAACATGTGTCGAGTTTAGATTCATCTCTTTCATAATGCAGTGAAATGAAAAATATATAACTTTAAAAATACACCACCAAAAAAATTGAAACAAATATGGTGCACTTAATTGGAGTGTCTACTTCAAAAGGGTATTCGTAGATTTTTAAGTTTTATAGTCAATTGAGAGAAAAGTGGCGCAACCAAAAACATGTTTAAAACCGACAAGGTTTTCTCATTGATCGAATTCAAAAAAATATTATAATTAGTATATAGATCCGTTGGTTACAAAGTTATAGTCATCGCAATAGTATATTGTGTGTAGATTGTCATAGCATATTTGTTTTTTGCAAAACACGACTTTAACAATGATTTTACGGGCGCAACCAAACATGACTATTTTTTAGTCCTTTCATTTTATAAGGACACATTGCCAAACATTTTCCGAAACGACATATCAAATCTCAATAAAAAAAAATCAAAAAGTTATGAATAGAAAGCTAACATAATTCTCTAAAAGTTTTGTTTTTACTTGAAAGTGAAATTCTAAACGAAAATATCACTTTCGTTCACCCAAAGTTGAAAAACATGAAAAAATCAAATTTATTTTCTCATAAGACCCCCCAAATTAGACACCCATCTTCATGAATTCACCCAGATACACTTTACTTCTTGACACGATATTTTTGTTTAACATGTTGTCTAATTGTTTATCATTTGGAAGAACTGAGAGAGATTTATATCCCTTTGCTGTCGAGTGTTTCTCTTCAAATATTTTGGTGAACAATTCTTTTGACTGCACTTTTCTTGAAATTTTAAATTATAAAGCACAAAAGCATACTTCACCAATGACTATTATACTTTTAATTAGCGCACTGAACACTATAGTTGAATCTCTCTTCTCAGCAGATTTGACTCTCTCTTCTTAGCATATGAGTTTGGTTACGACATGGACTTTAGATTTAGGACTTAGTTTGACTCAAGGATTGAAAATCGTAGATTGGGAATAACTCCAATAACTTTTTTATTTCTCTATAAAAACTTATTGATCAATAAAAACTTATTTATCAATAAAAACTCTAAAAAGGTGAAAAATAACAACATAATAAAAATTATTATAAACAAAATTATCCACAATAAAATGATTTTAAAATAACAATTTTGTTATTTTTATCAAAAAAAATTATTTATTTATCAAAACTTAATTTTTTTAATTATTTATGTGAAAAAATAAAAGAATAATAAAAATATTATAAACAAAATTATCCACAATAAAATGATTTTTAAATAACAAATTTTTTTTTTTTATCAGTTCTTTTATTTATCAAAATTCAAGACTCGAAAAAGTGAAAAAAATTGAAAACATAACAAAAAATATTATAAACAAAATTATCCATAATAAAATGATTTTCAAATAACAATTTTTTTTGTTTTTTTAATTAAAACTTTTATTTATTTATCAAAACTCCAAAGGTGAAAGGAATAAGGGCATTTAAAACAATAGTATAAACAAAGTTATTCATAATAAAATGATTTTTAAATAACAGATTTTTTATTTTTATTTTTATCTAAACTCCAAAAGGTGAAGAAATAAAAACATAATAAAAATTATTATAAACAAAATCATGCATAATAAAATGGTTTTTAAATAATACTTTTTATTAATTGACTTTAGGTGAAATAGTGGAAGGACCAACTTAACTCTTTCAAATATTAAACAAAGGAGACACTTTACTGCGTCAAACAACTTTTGGTATTACTAAAGTAGAAGATTATATATATTTTTTTCAACATAATTATTATAAGAACATAACAAAAATTATTATAAACAAAATTATTCATAATAAAATGTTTTTTAAATAATATTTTTTATTAATTGACTTTAGGTGAAATAGAGGAAGGACCAACTTAACTTTTTCAAATATTAAGAAAAGGAGCAATAGGTTAGATTTTGATTTATTAAAAGCATAACACTTTACGAGTCCCACAACTTTTGGTATTACCAAAGTAGAAGATTATATATTTTTTTCTACATAATTCATTGTGGAATTTGAAACCATGAGAAATTTAAGCTTAGAGGAGTAAGGAGAAATTAATCTTTATTCCCAACCATTCTTCTATAAAATAATGATAGGTTAGTTTTGTACTTTAGTGAAACAATTAGGGTTTTGAGTAGTGGCTTTGTAGTTATTCTTTGTAAGTAATAGAGATTGTGCGATTGAGTTTCCACACATGTTGTTTACTTTCCATAACTTTTAGAACATTGTTTTATGCAAATTTAGTACTTTTGTTTGCTAGTTTGATTTTTGGAATTATGCACTTTGTACTTTTTTCCATATAACCATGAATCAGAACCCCAAAGAATTCACCATTGTTGATGGGTAGTAACTACGGTTAAATCATTGACCTTGATTATGGAGCCTAAAGTTGAGGTGTTAGAGCAATAATCCACTTTATTGCCATGGTCATATATCTTAGGCACCTTTCATTTTCTTCCATGCAATGTTCTATGGTCTAGACTTAGGGAAATTGATAATTTACTGATAGTTGACGCGCTCCAGGTTGATCATTCTGATAGTTGAGGCACTCTAGGTTGATCATTCTCACAACCCAGGCACCCTCATTGATCGCAGTCAACCAACATGCATTCCCCCCATCCCCAGATTCAGGGATTGTGTTTGACTTAAGGCGCTAGTGCATGATTTAGGTGGTTTTTGTCCTTCCTTGGGAATTTATTGACTCCTTGGGACACTCCCACTCACCCATGTGCTCACCCACGCCCTCCATGCCTCCATTTATGTTCCAGCATGCCTTATCCTCGTTCACACATGCATTTGTGACCATTTGGGATGATTAGGAAGCTGATTGGTCCACATAGGGGTGTTTGGGGGTCAAATCATGAGCTAACACTTGTATGCATCCATATGGCCTCCAAAACCTCACAATTTTTCCCTATTGTAATATATATCTGATCCATACATAGTTACACATTGGCCATTCATAATAATATATGTTACTAAACTCATATGTGTATGTTATTTTCACTCTTTCAGCTATTTTCTGCATATTTTGTGAACAATATCTAATTGTGAGAGTTTCCTTGGATCCTAGATCCAAATGCAAATAAATTCTCACATGGTATCAAAGCTCTTTGGATATGCAAATCAAATCCATAGTGTTTGAGTTGTTGTTTGAGGGATTTTCCAAATAGATTAGAGTGTTTGTTTGTAGGTACATTTCAGTAGTTTGTAACCAAGAGCACAAGCAGAAATGGAGCAGACCTGTGTCTTGTTGACTCGATTCAAATAAATTGAATGGAAGGCTGATATGATCCATCTAAGGTCGAAAGGCCTGTACAAGGTCACCATGGGGATAGAAGTTGAACCCAACTCTGGTGTTGATAAAACAAAGTTCCTCAACATGATTGATGAAGCGTTTGGAATGCTTTGTCTTGGAATTTCGAGAGACTTACTCTTTCATGTATACAGTCTATCAACTCCCAACGAAGTATGGCTCAATATTGAGGCATTATTCAGGAATACTGATGAGATGAGAGGTCACCAGCTTGAAAATGAGCTCATCTCCTTGAGTCCATCTCATTTTGAGACAATTCAGGACTTCTTCACCAAGTTCAAGTCGTTGGTGCTTCATCTCAAGCAATATGGCATAGAGAAGAAGGAGGAACATCTCATATTGTCCATACTTTCAAAGTTAGGTCCAGAGTACTGAGTGTTTGTAAGCACTTTCCACTCTAGCAAGCTCACAGCTTGAAACTGGCACATGCCATCACTGGCTGACTTCATGGAGTCACTGACTCAAGAGAAAGACAAGCTAGTGCAGATGGGCACCATCAAATCCAATAAATATCAAGCTCTTTCTGTAGGAGTTTCAAATCCATCTAAAGGAAAGAAGAAAGGCAAGGATTTGAAGTAGCAGGATAAGAAGAAACAAGAAAGACCCAAATCTTCAGATGGGGGTTCAAATCCTTACAAGGACAAGGACAAGAAGAAGAAGTAGAATACCAAATGCACCTACTGTCATTAAGGGTGGCATCTAGATAGTGCATTTATGAAGAATACCATAGACATGATGGCGCAACTACTTGAGAAGAACAACATCCCACTACCTGAGGGAGTAAGGAAGAAGGATGGAGGTTTAGGGTCAGACAACAAAGAAAGGTGCCATGCATTGGTTTTTGGTTCTTTAGACTCTTCTTCCTTATTCATTGATTCAAGAGATTCAAAGCACATGGACTCTATAAGAGATTTCTTCTCATCCATGTATTCTGACAGTGGTCCAACTGCTCGAATGGGTGATGATTCAAGGATCCAAGCCAAAGGGATTGGCATGATCGATCTTGATGATGGGTATTTAAATAATGTTTTGTTTATATCATACTTGGTAGTGAGCCTACTCTCAGTGTACCAAATTACTCACACTGGTGAAGCCAAGAGAGTAACATTTACTTTAGACGCAATGGAGATAGAAATTTCCACAAACAAGGTGGTGGCATTGGGGTTTGTTGATCATCAAGCAAGAATGTACAAGTTATCGTATTTCCTTCCCTATTTCAGAGGGAATACGCTTCAGACTCATGCCAATGAGACAAGAAAGTTGTGGCACGAGAGATATGGCCATCTAAAATATAGGTACCTCTGAGAATTGAGTAAAGAAGGCATGGTGGAAGGGCTTCCTCCTATCAATATCTTCAATGGAACATGCATAGGATGTGTAGTGTAAAAGCATCCAGAGCTTAATTATGAGAAAGGTAAAGTAAGGAGAGCTATGCAGGTACCTGATTAGGTGCATTCAGATCTTATTGGGCCTCTTCCCACACCCTCTTATGGAGGATAAAGGTATGTGTTGACCTTGATAGATGATTTCTCAAGGTTTTGCTGGGTATACTTTCTCAAACTCAAATCTGAATTTTTGGAGACTCTCAAAGTTTGGAAAGCCCTGGTTGAGAATGAATGTGGGAAAAAGATAAAAATACTTAGGAATGATAATGGCAAGTATTATGTGAACAAGAGTTTTCAGCAGATCTATGAATAATGTTCCATCCAAATGTAGCATTTAGTCCCCTACACACCACAACAAAATGGTGTGGCAAAGCACAAGAACATGGCTCTCAAAGAGATGGAAACCTGTATGATTGAAGCAAAGGATTTGAATCCTAAGCTATGGGATGAATCAATTAACTGTGCTTCATATTTTTAAAACATAGCTCTTCACAAGTCAGTGGATGGAAAAACACCATATGATGCTTGGTTTGGTCACTAGCCAAATGTTTCTCACTTTAGGGACTTTGGCTCAAAGGCTTGGGCTAGGATTCCTCCAGAGAAGAGAAAGGCCTTGCAACCTCAAAGAAATGATTCCATGATGGTTGGATATGTTGAATATGCAAAGGGCTACAAGCTCTTTGATCCCTCATCTCAAAATAATTTCATTGAAAGGAGTGTGCAATTCGAAGAAGAACTCATGGAAGAGACCAAATTTGCTCAAGGGGAATGCTCAAATCCTCCACTCCAAGATGATGTAAGTGATGAATTTATTTTTGATATTTTTGATAATTCTGATTCTTATATTGCTTAATATGATGACTCAAATCATGGCTCACCCGTTTTGCCCAAATGGGATGAAAAAACTATTGAAGCAGCTGGGGATTTAGCTAGCAATCCACTACATCCTGGAAATACTAGATCTCAATTTCACACTGCTTTCTCTACATGTGAAGTGAATATTGATGATAAATTATTAATTATGGTTATATATGATACTATATCATACCAGGAATCATCACTTGACCCAATATGGCAAACAACTATGCAAGAAGAGTTCAACTCATTGCAAGATAATGAAACTTAGGAATTGGTTCCCTTGCCCTCCAAGAGGAAACTAGCGCAATGTAAATGGGTCTATAGGAACAAAGTGGATGGTGATGGTTCTGATATCAAGTTTAATTCCATGTTGGTTTCCAAAGGCTTCTATCAATTCTGAGGAGTGAACTATACAGAGACATTTGCACCAGTTGCAAAGATGTACTCTATCATGCTAGTTTTATCCATTGCTGGATCTAAGCGTTGGGAGGTTCACCACATGGATGTGAAGAGTGAATTTATTCATGGTGAAATTCAAGAGGATATATATATGCAACAACCTAAATTTTTCCAATATGATCGTTCACTTGTATGCATTTTAAAGAAGTCTCTCTATGGCCTCAAGCAAGCCCCCAGGGCTTGGTATGCCGAGATGGACAATTTTCTACCATCACTCGGCTTTGAAAGATGAAAATATGATACTAATGTTTATTTGAAGAATATTGGTGATGTATTCCAGGTAATTGTACTATATGTTGATCATATTTTGATTACGGGTAGCTGTACCAAATAAATTGGGCCAATCAAGTCTTCACTGCATAGTGAGTTTTCCATGACCGATCTTGGATTGTTGAAGCAATTTCTTGGTTTGGAAATTGAGAAATATGAAAAAGGGATCAAGGTAAACCAAAAAAAGTATGATGAAGAACTGTTATTGAAGTTTAAAATGTCTGAATGTAAGGAAACCAAGTTCCCATTCCTTTCTGGTATCAAACTAGGTGAATTTGGTGAGTCTCCATTGGTCGACAACTCATTGTATAGACATCAAGTCAGGAGTCTACTGTATATTACACGCTATCAAACTAATTTGAAATATGTTATAGGTGCTATATCTAGATATATACAGTAGCCTCATGAGATCCATTGGAAGGAAACCAATAGAATCCTTCACTATGTTCAAGGAACCAGACACTTCGGGGCAGGGATAATTTTAGGGGCGAAATTTAGCCCATGGGCTATTTTTAGGGGTTTTTCTCCAAAAAATGATTGGCCATTTTGCATTTTTTGAAGCCATGTTTTGCCCAATTTTTATGGGGTAAACTTTTTTCACCCTAAAAATCGCCAAATTATTGTATAAACAATATAAAATCCTTGGAAATTAAAATATTTTTTGAAAAATATCGCCAAACATTTTATAGTTGGAGTTTTAAGAATTGGCAAGATTCGCAAACATTTATACACTTTTAAATAAGTATGGTTCCTTAAAATCGTCCCTGCTTCAGGGTACACTATGATGTTGGTTCTCCACTAGAACTAGTAGGATTTTCTGATTCTGATTGGACTGGAGATCCCAATGACAGGAAGTACACTTTAGGTTATGTATTCATGCTAGAACAAGGTCCCATATGATGTTCAGGAAAGAAACAACACACCATATCCATATCTTCAGCTGAGGCCGAGTACAAAGGAGCATTGAACGTAGCTACACAATGTGTGTGGTTACAAGGTATTCTTCGGGAACTTGGAGTTGCATTTGATTCACCCACATTCATTTGGTGTGACAATCAAAGTGAAATAAATATTTCCACTAATCTATTGTAAAGACAGAGGACCAAACACATTGATATACACATGCACTACATCTGGAGCTTGGTGCATGATGAGGTGATAGCCTTGTAGTATTTCCCATCTACAGAGAAAGTTGTTGACATTTTTACCAAGAGTTTCACAAAGAAGAAATTCACCTATCTAAGATCCCTTCTTGGAGTGGGTGATACATGGTGATGGATACCATTCACTTTCATATTTTTGGCTCCATGTCCATTTCTTAGGGGAGGTTTTGTTCCCATGTCATGCTTTCCTCCTTACCTTGTTTCTATGGACAAATAAAACTTTATGTTGTATGAGGTGACTTGAGCCTTAGTTGCCAAGGCCACCATGATATTTTTGTTAATATGAACTAATTTAGGATTAATGGGGGGGGTGTTAGAGAAGTAATCCACCTTAGTATCGTGGTCGTATACCTTAGGCACCTTTCATTTTCTTCCACGCAATGTTCTATGGTCTAGACTTAGGGAAATTAATCATTTAATGATAGTTGAGGCGCTCTAGGTTGCTCATTATGACAATTGAGGTTCCCCAGGTTGATGATTCTGATAACCCAAGCGTCCTCATTGATGACAGTCAACCAACATGTGCTCGCCCATCCCCAGATTCAGGGATTGTGTTTGACTTGAGGCGCTAGTGCATGCTTTAGGTGGTTTTTGGCCTTCCTTGGGCCACTCCCACTCACCCATGTGCTCACCCATGCCTTCCATTCCTCCATTTATGTTCCATCATGCCTCATCCTCATTCACTATTTAGTACTATAACAATTTGGGATGATTAGGAAGTTGATTGGTCGACCTATGGGGGGTTTGGGGGTCAAATCATGAGCTGACACTTGTATGCATCCAGATGGCCTCCAAAGCCTCACAATGTTTCCCTATTGTAATATATATCTGATCCATACATAGTTACATGTTGGAAATTCATAATAATATATGTTATTAACCTCGTATCTGTATGATATTTTCACTCTTTCAGCTATTTTGTGAACAATATCGAATTGTGAGGGATTCCTTGGCTTCTAGATCTAGTTGTGACTCAATTCTCACATGAGGGTATCAAGAGAGTTGAACTTGTGACCTCCCCTACTTCGATGGGAAAGATCTTACATTTAGTGCATGATCTCTTGACATAACCATCAAGGATAACTTAAGTTTGGAAGACATGGGAGTAGACTTTGATCCACTTATATGTGCATGGACCGTGGGAGCAGTGTTTTTACTTTTGAATATATAGATTATATTTTCATGTTTATATATCCTATTGTTTTTAGAGGTGTTTAGGCAGTTTTAAGAATTGTAGGTCTAGAGTTTGATTCATAGAAGTACAAATATTTGTATAATGAAGTAAAATTCAACATGGTATTAGAGAAATGCATCTAAAATATCCTAGGACTCATGTATGGAGTGGGTCAAGTCTCCTATGAGAGGGAGACTTTGGAGGATTTTAGTAGGTGTGGTGCCTTAGATTCAATTATTGAATTTGATTCGTCCATAAGCTAGGTGCTTGAACCTGTGAGAGAAGTTACATGAATGACTCTAGGTCTTAGAGAGTGTGGTTGGTTAGAGGATTCTTCTAACTTTACAACTTGGAAGTCTAGATTATAGAGTTTGTTGGAAAAGGTTGATCTTTTGTGTTTTTTGGAATCTAACATTACAACCCAGGTTAATCCTAATTAGTTGGACAATCAGAACAAGAAGGATACTAAAGCAAATAGAAGAGAATCATCCTTGATTTTATGAAGGAACATTTGATCCCTCACATTATAGAGAAGAAATTGGCCAACAATTTGTATGATGCCTTAATTAATTTGTATTGAAGTGTGAATATGTCACGTACCCATGCTCGAGCTTCATGTGAAATTAAAATTTTTCTTAAAGAACATTTGTCCTTCTTTAAATCATTCAGCATGACCACGAAGGCACTCTCCAACATCCTTGATCTGAATATAAAATCCACCGCAATATCAATGGCTAAAAATCAAGCTGCAAAATATACGATGCGGAAATCCTATATTGCGAAATCGGAGAAATGCAAAAAGTGATCCAACATCCAACATTCCACATTCCTACATACCACATCCCGCAAGTTGTGAAAATGACTGTTGCAGAAATCAAAATGTGCGGAGCCTCATTTCGCATCCCGCAAGTTGCAGAAAGGTGCGTTGCAGAAAGAAAACTGTAGAAAGTCGCATTCCGCATCCTGCATCCCACAAGTTGTGGAAAGGAAAATGTGGAGATCAAAAATTTCCAAAGAAATTTTCCGTGTTCCACATCCCACAGGTTGCAGAAAGGATAAATATGCAGTAAGTCGATCTGTTCATGAAAATTTTTAAGTATAAAACTGATTTCCAACATCCAGACCATCACCAATTCGACCAATCTAACTTCATAACAACTTTGAAAATTCATTGAAGTAATTACACACATATATGCATCATTCATGAAATATACAGTTGAAACACAAACATTTCATTTAAGCATTCATCATTTCATATTAATTTATAGACAAGTACAGCTACAGGGATTGAAACACAAGAGATACTTATCTTTATCAGAATCTTGTCCTACAACCAACTATGTCACTGCAACGTTCCACCCAACCATAGGCCAGTGTGCTCATCAATCTCTCAGCAACACTGTCACCCCAAGTTGGGCATGATTTCCCCAAGGAATAAGGAACACTATCAGACTTCCCCATATCCAAGGATACAATAAAAATCAACCAAGCCAACACAGTTGGGTTTATCAGGATTCCACATACAGTAGTTTACACTTAGCCAATATTCACATGAGACACATCCAATCCAATAGATGGGTTTATCAAGCTACTAGAAAAGGAGGTGGAAAGACTGACTACTAAGCTAGTGAGCTCAATCCCAGAGCTATGGATACCTACACCGTATCTATCCTGACTTCTAAAAATTTACACACCCAACATAAGGAAGCATCCCCTTCTCTGCTACACAGTCCCTCAGGCCATGCCTTCCCTTCCAGTGCTATTCAGGGTATGCAAAAAGAAAACCAACCCTCTAGGTTGATCTGTGAGGTTCCTTCACACACTAGGTTTATCAAGCAAGTATAGACTCCATTTCCATTCCCCAAATCGGTTCAGATGTCAAATGAGGATGTACACACAACTATCTCAGTTCTAGGATTAAAAAAAGTAATAGAAGCCAAGGAATACACACACACACAGGAATTACAATTTTTGGAGCATTTCCTGAGCCAGACTGACTACCGCAATTACCAAAAACAAAATTGTTTGCTAGTCATTGAATTCAAAACACAAATTAGATTATAGGTATTCACATTTAGAAAATGACTAATAGACAGGAAAATAGTGAAAAGGAAAACAATTCACATAACAAGAAAATTCATGAAGGATCAAGACTTAGAATGGTTTTTTTTTTTTGCTTGATGCAGGAATGCTATAATTTATTGCCAAAACGTTCTACATAGTACAAATTGTAAGGGGAAGGTGAAACGCGATTGCATGAGGGAAAGGCAGGCGTTTTTTGGGGTGTTTTCTTTCCCAAGGGAATTTAAAACACATTTTTTAGAAATGGATGCTCTGCCCATTTCGAATTTCTTCCTCCTCTTCCCATTCCCCCCCCCCCCCCCACTCCTTATCCTTGGTAAAAATCATGCCCCAATCTCATTTTGTTGCATTGACATAGCTGGCTGTAGGATTTTAATTAAAAATTGCAAATTCAACATGATGTCCAAACTTATAACATTTAGATAGCATAAAAACACCATCGGCCTAAATCTTAATCGCCGAAACAAAACCCTAAATCGATGGTGGGGATTTTGCCTTGAGCTCCACATCATGATTATTTATATCATATTATTTAAATGCAAACGAGGTCGAAATTGGGGTGTTAAATAATATTTCCTACAAGATTCTTCTAAAGAAAAAGCTTACCAACACACACATAAGTGACACAAACACAGCATCTAACTACTTGGTTAATGTCACTTAATTGAGAGGTCAACTTGGCACTATTATGGTGAAGTATGGAAATTAGGAGTTTGTTCCCATAACATTAAATAAATACTATTTATATTGACAACCTTATGTTTGGAGGGGTCATGCTCACGAGAAGTGGACCACCTTTGAGACATAAATGCACTATGTCTACATTTTCCCTAAAAATCAATCTCTTAGATTGATGCTAACAAGTAAACTACTTATCTAGCTACAATAAAATCAAAGGAAGGGTGGGGTGGGTGAAATCATTGTATTGATAGTGATCCATGCAAACTAGATGTAATAGGAATACTATAATATGGGTATGTTATATATTATCTATTGAGTAGCATTTCCATTTCAATAACACATAACCACTACATGAGAGGTACAAAGTATATAATTGAATAAATATTCTCCAATATTTTTGAATTTTATGAAAGATTTGTGAATACTTTACATGCTTTTATAATTCAATGAAATATTTGCCAATATTTGCCAGAATTTTATATTTTTATAAAAGATTCGCCAATATTTTACAAGATTTTATAATTCAATGAAAGGTTCGCCAAGATTTTACAATATTTTATAATTTTATGAAAGACTCTCCAATATTTTAAATGATTACATATTATATTTTTTATAAAATAGCCTTCAATGTTTCTTATGGATAATGAGGATTCTCCCAATTAATATACATATAAATATAGGTGGGGTTCTTAAAATCATCCTTGGACCACAAAACTATACGCCTTTAAATTCTTACCAAGAAGATAGGCTCCTTCAAGAATCCCCCTCTATCCAATCTTGCATGGGGCACAAGTAGAAACTATCGTTATCATAATCTTGCTCACTGGTCTTTACTTGGTTCCCCAAATGATCCTCAAAACCAACAAGAAACCTTGCATATTGTGGATGAACTTTTCGTGATTCTCAAATGGCCTTGCAAGGGTAAAGAATGGAAGTAGTTGCCATCATGGAGTTGGCCAAGTGATTTTGAGATATGGGAATCTCTTGTAATGACAGGGAATTGAAAATTTCCCTAGCCAATCGTATTGCATCCATGTACCTTTCTAATATTTTATTCTACATGAAAATTTTCCTTTGAATTTCATTACAATTATATTAGAGTTTCCAATAATTGTAAAAAATTAATACCATACGTTTTATCTACCTCAAGTCCATGCATGAGAGATTCATACTCAACCACATTATTAGTACCTTCAAATTCTAGGAGAAAGGAGAAACAATTACTATTAACATAAGGATAAGTTAATACAATACATGTGCCCATATCTAATCGAGACTTGGCCTTGTTGAATTTTATCCTCCAAAACATATCAAAAACATTAGTGGTAAAGGATTTTACGAACCTCTTGAGGCCTGGAAAATCGTAGGTAACAACAGTTAAGGACTCTCCCTAGTAAACATTCCCAACTAGCCCGTTGATGTTTGGTATTGGGAATCCGTCCGGTTTACAGTCCGGCTACCATAGTTCAAGTAACAAAAATAAAGGGTTTTACCGATTACAGCCTGGTCCACCGTGTATGTTTTTAGTTTTTGTATTTAAGTATGAGATGCAAGTGCCTATCTAAAAATGTAGATTGATAGAGAATATGAGGAGCGGTCACAATGTGATGCGCAGGTTCTTACCTCTCGTCTTAACTCTCTCGCATCTAAACCACACACAGCAAGAAAAAACTAAAACTAACTATGTAACCTATCCCTAGGGAGCAAGATTATTATTCATCGATGAGTAATGTATTTTGTGCATGCATTAAGAAAAATCGCAGATAGTTGTTACTTATTTTGAAAAAACATGAACATTTATAGATATATGAACAACCAGATAGCTAATTGTTTATGAACAACATTCATTATTCATAGTGGAAATTTCATAGAATAAACTAGAGTGCATTCATAACAAAAACATCGGTTCAAAGAGTTAGAACAATCTCACAGTTAATGGATAACAGCTGAAAATGAAATAGTTCACATTCAACAAATCCATAGCACGACATTTGAAACCTTCCACAAAGCTTTCTCCAATAGGAAACTTGTCATTTCTTTATGCAAAAGGAAATAATTCTTCTTACATCATATTCTCACAAATCTATCTGGGAAAAAGTCCCTTTCTTCTATCTAACTCTCCTATACTTATACTACAAGCAAAACTCCTGGGCTACCCCTCGGTAACCTTTGGGATTCCCCCCAACCGTTCAGTCCCATAATTGTGTCTTTTAGTGAATGCTCATGATTTATGTAATACGTTAGATTTCATATTAAGGTTTAAGAGCACTTTATAAAAGGGGCCAGCTTGGTAAGTGATGAACATTTCCAAAACCTGGGCCTCTGTTGCTATTCATTCTATTAAGTAATCCGTTGGTCTTTTGATATCCTATCGATCTCAGACCTCCACTTTCGCCTTCCTTTTCTATCTCTGCTTCTTTATGCTCCAGCTTTGTATTTCTTTGATGCCTCCCTTCTGCTTTGTCTTTTATATATATCTTCCTTCCAGCAATCTTCCTGTCATGAAAATAACAGATTTTAGACCATTTAGTGTTTAACAACGTGACACAAACTATATCAATACATGCATTCTTTAAAATAAACTACAACAATATTAATGCATGAAAAGATAAGGAAAAGAAAATCCTACAAGCTGGCTTTGAAAATCCTGTAAGCCCGCTGTCTAACTAAAATCACAATCCAAAAAGAACTGACTCTTTATCTCAATCCAGGACACATCTGGACTAACTCAAAACCCTGTGATGAAAGCATGAACCAAATGATGTAACCGCTACTCCTCAAAACACCAAATCCCAAACTGCGCTCTTGCTCTCAGAAAACCCTGACTCGACCAGCACCTGTGGGAAAAATCCTCCATTCCATAACATAGAGTAAAAGCACACCAAAAAGAATCAGCGGGAAAAAACCTACCGAAAATCAAAAGCAAGAAACACTAAGCATCGGGCTGACAAACTCCTCATCGGTGAACGGAAACTCTATACATCGGACGATTAGTTCACTAAGCCGCCGCAATGGTGGAGACCATATAGACTAAGGGTTCTAGGGAGAAATAAAACGTTGGAAAAATAAAGCATTAAAAATTGTCGTCCATGCATCGGAGGTCGGAAGAACTAAGGACAATGCGTCGGCAAATAGTTCATTGAAAAAGCTGCAACAACGGAAAGCAATTAGACTACGACATCCGTTCAAAGTCATAAACCATTCCAATAGCGAAGAAACAAAAATAATAAAAAGCAATAAACCAAGGAATCGGTGAAGATAAGCACTAATCCATTGGAATGTTCATTAGTTGGCTTCTACATCAGAGGCCGCGTAAAGAACTATGGCCCCTATTCATTGTTCAAAAAGTTTTTGACAACTAAAAACAAAAATATATCATCGCAAAGCCAAAAGGATTGAACCAATAAAACCATGCATCGACGAAAGTAAGAACTATCCATCGGTCGGTTCTCTATCTGTCCTCTGCAACGGCAGCTGCATGGAGAACTAATGCCCCGATTCACACATCAATAGACTTCCTGCAGTGATAAACAAACATAAAACATAGCGTTAAGTGCTCAAATACCTTCGGCTCGGCAGCATTAAAAATGTTTGTTTAACCTCTGAAACAGCGGTGACACAGAGAATTAGAGTTCCAACTCAAACTTCAACTAACCTCTGATAGCGATAAAGGAAAACATTTAGATCAAAAGGACATTATTTTTCAAATCAAAACTTTAAATTCCCTAGTCAAAACAATGGCAAACAAAAGGCAGCTTACTGAAAATCATGAAAACAGCTGACCTCAATTCAACTTGAAGTAACCAAAAATTTTTGCAGAGGGAAAAACAAAGTTCAGCAATCAAAACAATCCTAGGAAAGATAACATCAAAAAGGAGGGTCCAAAATTTTAAAAAATTTGGGAAAAAGTTGCAGCTGCAACAATTGGCGACTACCTGGTGAACCGAGATCTCTGAACAATTTCTTCCTCAAGTAACAGACTGTTTGACAATAAAACCAACATGTTGAATTCTTCTAGATGTCTGGATTTCCCAAATGGAAAATGTATGTACTTTTAATCATTGATGATAGTCCAATTTAAGAAAATGGAAACCAATATTTCAAAGTCAAGATAACTCTTTTGGGGCCAAGAATATGAGTTTCATTTTTTACCTCTGTCTACGGGTAGCTTCCATCTTGGACACCACAAGATTGTAACATATGGTAAACAGAAATATTCATTTGTTCCTCATTCCCATGCCATTTTGCACTTTTTGTGCTTTTGGACTTTTTTCCTTTCTTTTGAGTCCTCCTACATGCCTTTCTTTCTGAATTTTTTTATTCAAGCTCCTCTATCCATAGTGTCCTTTTGTGTGAGAGATGTATTTAATTTCTAGCTCATGGATGGAGAAGAACTTTGGAACTTTTGTACTCATCTGATTTAGTACTTTGTTTTGATACATATTGCTTTCTCAGGAGATTCTTGACTCTTATTTTCCTTTTGGCTTTCAATTCTTGGCATGGGATCATTTATATATAATATATTCTTTACCTTGCTTCCTTTCCATGGGTCTTTTGTTGTCACTCCCTAGGACAATTTTTAAATGTGAGATGGATGGAGCCTTGAAATAGTATTCCAGACCTTTTGATCCTGAGTTATTTTACAAGGATTAAGTAGGAATTCAATGTGTTCATATCCATTTAGGAAAATTGCTAACTAGAAGAAATTCTTTCAGATAAAACAATAGTACACAGTGTTATAATCAAGGATTTTAGTTAATCCAGAATTCTGATACTCTCCATGCAACCAAAAGTTTGCTTCTTTTATTGAAATCCATCAAAATATAAACTAGAACAAACATAAATAAAGTAAATCAAAATAAAAAACCAAATCAATTTATTTATGTACAAGATAATCCAGAAACAAAAATCAAGAAAAAGAAAAATAAAGTTTGAGAACTAAACCACTAACTGGTCAATCCTTTCCCCACCCCTATAAATCTGACAACTTGTAAGTTAAGGAGATAAGCTTGACTACAAACTGAAAAATACCTAACCATTATCTAATTGTACTGTACTTGAATAAAAAACCATATCTACTATTTTACAATCAATCTCATCAGCCTGTGAAAATAGAAGGAGATCGAGCTGGGTGTTTGATGTACTGCTAGCTTCTTCTACTTGGTAGTCTCCCGGTTCTAGCTCAATTAGATGATTTCCCAACACATAATTCATTGGTTCATTTTTTTCTTCCAATTGAGTAACATTGTGCTTCATTTGGGGCTCTCTTAATATTTTAAGCTGGTTTGGACTTCCCTTCTAAGGCAACCACAAGTGTGACCAATCTGAAGCAAAATACCCATTTAGTCTTGCTGACCAGTATCGATTCAAAATAAGTCCATAGCCATCAGGTATGTCTGCTACTACAATATAACTGTATTGACATATCTTTTCATTTTCAGATAAGTGAATCAGAACATCTTCCATTTCCCTGGCTACTTTCACATTGGTTTTGTCTAACTGAGTAACCTGCCAAGTAGTGGGTTTAGGTTGTCCATTGATCTTTTGCAGACTGAAAGTGGCATAACATTGACCGACGACCCTGAGTCTACTAAACAATTTTGTACCTTATGGTTTAAAATATCAAAGTTCAGGAGGAATGGTGGGGTTTTAAACCTAGTCTTACCTCCCACACTTGCTTCAACAATCTCTTCTACAAGTTGGTTGTTAATGGGAAGCTCCTCCTCTGGTACTTCAAGTGCTTTTAACAATTCGTACCCCATCTCAGGTGCTTTGAGAATTTCCTTGACATTATCAGCTTTGTCTTCAATAGGCCTATCAAGCATGTTGACTTGTTTTGGATCTTGACTGCTAATAGTAAGTTCAGGTATTTTATCATCTGTGTTGTTTTTTTGTATTTTCTTCATATTGTCTTGAGATTTCTTAATATTTGAAATTATTGAATTGTCTTTATTTAACAAACCTTGGCTCCTTGTTGTCACATTTGTTTCTGATATCTCCTCATGCTTCAAAGTACCTTCGTCTTCTGTATCAAAAAGTGAGACACAATTCCATAAAACTAGAGCATCATCCTCTTATTTTTCTGTGAATTTATTTCCCTTTTCCTCCTCATCGTCAGCTTCTGTTAGTTTAGAGTCCAATAGCTGATTCATTACTAATGTCATCGAATTGATCCATTGAGGGAAACAAATTTCAAAATGAGGTTGTTGATGAAAGGTGTAAAAATTATCCATCCCTACCTCCATTAAATTCATTGATGCAGGACTATGTGGAGGAGGTTTAGATTGATTGTTGTCCTCTCTCCTTTTATAGTAAGGATTATAAGATTTCTGAGCTTCTTTTTCCTTTTCCAAATCTATTATTCTTTTAGATAGTTTCTGCATCATTTTCAACATTCCTTCAAAGTTATGTGACTGCTCCTCCTTAGGCTTAGACAGTAATAAGGCTTTCTTACCAAAAAAAAATTCTCCCGACTGCTCAGGATAATCTTCTATGCTCTCTTTTTCAGCTTCTACTGTCTCGGCTTCTTCATAAGTTTATGACTATGTGGGTTTGAATTGCATCTTGCAAACATGGCCAAGTCAGGCCCTAAAGATGAAGTATAGTATTCGATCAAAATTTTATCAGTTGCAGAAAAAATTCTTAAGATAAGCAGCAAACCTTTGGGTGAAACTATGCACTTTTTCTTTTCTTTCTTTCTTCAAAGCACATAACCCTTTCATTAGACATACATGAGTTTTCTGGGATGCATATTTACTTCTGAATATCCTTTCAAATGTGTCCCAGTATGGGATTGAGTTTGCAGGAAGAGAAAAATACCATGAGGCTGTTGCTCCTTTCAGGGTATGCGGAAACAATCTGCAGACTACTTCTTCATGTTCTCTAGCCCTTATTCCTTCTATATCCAAGTAAAATCTTTGCAAATGATCATCTACAAAAATATTTTCACTTGGGTCAAACTTGGGAAGCATTTTCTCAAAATCTTGAGGTAATTCATGTAAAGGGGGTGCCAGGTTTACCCTCTAAGCAGGTGGTGGATTCGGTGGGTTGGGTGGCTGATTTGCATTCATGTTTTCCATGAGTCTGGGTAGAGAATGAGGTGGTGAATGAATATGGGTATGAAGAGGTGAACAGTAAGGTGTATCTGGGCCCACTTGATTCAAAGGCTGAATAACTTCCTATACGGTTGTTTCTACCAGTTCTTTGAAATCTCCAACCAACACTGTGTCTTCCAATATAGGACGGTCTTTCTTCTTATATTCTCTTCTGGGAAAGACAGCAATAATTGGTAATCCTCCAATATTATTCACATATGCCCTAGTATGTCTTCTCAGATCATTAACTACTTCGTTATCGATAGAATACAGATGCTCTTTACCCTTCTCTTCAGGAATTGGATTGGGAAACAATCTGCTTTCAAAACTATCATCGATGGAATAATATTGAGAAAATAAGTTTCCTCAGCTAGCCATGCACTGGCTGCCCTCCTTCTAGTGCCAAAAACTGTTGAGGCATGGAAAATTGCAGGTAACAATGGTTAGGGATTCTCCCCAGTAAACGTTCCCAACTATCCCGTTATTGTTTGGTATGGGCAATCCGTCCAGTTTACGGTCCGGCTACCGTAGGTCAAGTAACAAAAATAAAGGGTTTTACCAGTTGCAACCTGGTCCACTGTGTATGTTTTTAGTTTTTGTATTTAAGTATGAGTAGCAAGTGCCTATCTAAACATGCAGATTGATAGAGAATACGAGGAGCGGTCACAATGTGATGCACAGGTTCTTACCTCTCGTCTTAACTCTCTTGCATCTAAACCACACACAGGTAGAAAAAACTAAAACTAACTATCTAACCTATCCCTAGGGAGCAAGATTATTATTCATCAATGAGTAATGTATTTTGTGCATGCATTAAAAAAAATCACAGATAGTTGTTACTTATTTCAAAACCCATGAACATTTATAGATATATGAACAACCAGATAGCTAATTGTTTATGAACAACATTCATTACTCATAGTGGAAATTTCATAGAATAAACTAGAGCACATTCATAAAAAGAACATAGTTTCAAAGAGTTATAATGATCTCACATTTAATGGATAACAGCTGAAAACAAAATAGTTCACATTCAACAAATCCATAGCACAACATTTTAAACCTTCCACAAATCTTTCTCCAATAGGAAACTTGTAGTTTCTTTATGCAGAAGGAAATAGTTCTTCTTACATCATACTCTCACAAATCTATATAAGAAAAAGTCTCTTTCTTCTATCTAACTCTCCTATACTTATACTACAAGCAAAACTCCTGAGCTGCCCCTCGATGACCTTTGGGCTTCCCCCCAACCGTTTAGTCCCACAATTTTGTCTTTTAGTGAATGCTCATGATTTATGTAATATGTTACATTTCATATTAAGGTTTAAGAGCACTTTATAAAAGGGACCAGCTTGGTAACTGATGAACTTTTCCAAAACCTAGGCCTCTGTTGCTATTGATTCTGCTCAATAATCCGTTGGTCTTTTGAGATCCTATTGATATCACACCTCCACTTTCTCCTTCCTTTTCTATCTCTGCTTCTTTATGCTCCAGCTTCGTCTTTCTTTGTTGTCTCCCTTCTGCTTTGTCTTTTAGATATATCTTCCTTGCAACAATCGTCTTGTCATGAAAATAGTAGATTTTAGACCATTTAGTGTTTAACAACGTGACACAAACTGTATCAATACATTCATTCTGTAAAATAAACTACAACAATATTAATGCATGGAAAGATAAGGCAAAGAAAATCCTGCAAGCTAGGTTTGAAAATCCTGTAAGCCCGCTGTCTAACTAAAATCACAATCCCAAAAGAACAGACTCTTTATCTCAATCCAGGCCGCATCTGGACTAACTCGAAACCCTTCGATGAAAGCATGAACCAAACGATGTAACTGCTACTCCTCAAAACAACAAATCCCAAACTGCGCTCTTGCTCTCTGAAAACCCTGACTCGACCAACACCCATGGGAAAACTCCTCCATTCCATAACATAGAGTAAAATCACACCAAAAAGAATCAGTGGGAAAAAACCTACTGGCAATCGGAAGCAAGAAACGCTAAGCATCAGGCTGAAAAACTCCTCATCGGTGAATGGAAACTCTATACGTTGGACGGTTAGTTCACTAAGCCATCGCAACGGTGGAGACCATATAGACTAAGGGTTTCGGGGAGAAATAATACGTCAGCAAATAAAGCGTTAAAAATTGTCGTCCATGCATCGGAGGTCGAAAGAACTAAGGACAATGCGTCAACAAATAGTTCGTTGAAAAAGCCGCAACAACGGAAAGCAATCAGACTATGGCTTCTGATCAAAGTCATAAATCATTCTGATAACGAAGAAACAAAAATAATAAAAAGCAATAAACCACAGAATCGATGAAGGTAAACACTAATCCATCAGAACGTTCATTAGTTGGCTTCCACAACGGCGGCCGCGTAAAGAACTACGGCCCCGATTCATTGTTCAAAAAGCTTCCAACAACTAAAATAAAAAATATATCATCGCAAAGCCAAAAGGTTTGAACCAATAAAACCATGCATCAGCGAAAGTAAGAACTATTCATCGGCAGGTTCTCTATTAGTCCTCCGCAACAGTGACTGCATGGAGAACTAATGCCCCGATTCAGACATCAATAGACTTCTGGCAGTGATAAACAAACATAAAACATATTGTTAAGTGCTCAAAGACCTTCGGCTGGGCAGCATTAAAAAAGTTCGTTTAACCTTCAAAACAGTAGGGGCACAGAGAATTAGAGTTCCGACTCAAACTTCAACTGACCTCTGATAGCGATAAAGGAAAACAATTAGATCAAAAGGACGTTATTTTTCAAATCAAAACTTTGAATTCCCCAGTCAAAACAATGGAAAACAAAAGGCAGTTTTTCGAAAATCATGAAAATAGCTGACCTCAATTTAACTTCAAGTAACCAAAATTTGTCGCAGAGGGAAAAACAAAGTTCAGCAATCAAAACAATCCTAGGCAGGATAACATCAAAAAGGAGGGTCCAAAATTTTTAAAAAAATTGGAAAAAGTTGCAGCTGCAACAGAACCTAATATCATTTTGAAAGTAAACTACTTCATTCCTTGGATATTCTGGGTCCTCTTCATGGTGTCTTCTCATGGCTACAAACTCTTCAAAAAGAGGCTCTTCATCTTCTTTCCATCCAAAACTTGCAAAATATCATGAAAATCATAGATGAAAGTGCTAGTTGAGATGAACCATAGGAGAGGGTAAACCTAGATTGTCAATATCTTCATCATAAGCGGAACAAGGGAAGCACCAACTTCATCTTAACAAACCATTTTTTCAGCTCTTTTCAATCGAGAATGGTTTTTTAAGAGATTCTTCAATTTCTTCTTGATATTCATGAAAACATTTTTCATGTTGTTCCATGCATGCATCAAAAGCAGGGATGATTTTAAGGAACCATACTTATTTAAAAGTGTATAAATGTTGGCGAATATTACCAATTCTTAAAACACCAACTATAAAATGATTGGCGATATTTTTCAAAAAATATGTTAATTTCCAAGGATTTTATATCGTTTATATAATAATTTGGCGATTTTTAGGGTGAAAAAAATTTACCCCATCAAAATTGGGCAAAATAGGGCTTCAAAAAATGCAAAATGGCGAATGTTTTTTGGGAGAAAAACATGGAAAAACAGCCCACTGGGCTAAAATTCGCCCCTAAAATTATCCCTAAGATTCAAAAGATGGATTTGGCTGATCCAAATTGATAATATCTTCCCTTCTATATAGCAATAAAAAATCATGGGAATATTTCTTGGAATATCTGTGGCTTGAAAGATCAAGTAAAACACTCTTGAACCTCTAATAATCATAGATGGCCAGGCTAATAAATCTCTAATAATCATCATCTTATTCGTCACACAAAGAAACCCCTCCATTTCTTTCAAAAGGACCAAGACACCATGAAAATATTCAAGGCAATGGTCAGGATAACTTGCCATTTCCTCACTTTCTTCAATTATGGATTCTTGTTCTTGATGTATTTCCTGACTTTCGACATTGATTTCCTTGACCTCATTTTCTAAGAGGAAATAATCATGAAATATGTGTGCCTCCAATGGATTTGATGGATTTGTAGGATTAATCTTTGGCATTGGTATCCCTCCTCCATGGTACACATATTTTCTTGATCAAATTCCCAGGTTTCTATGGATGATCCTTGGCGCATGAAAGAGATAAAGTTTGATACCTCTTGGCATGCATTTCCACATAATTCATATTTTCACTAATTGGATCATGGAAATTGACAATTCCACTAAGTTGACTAAAAGGGGTATTTGACCATTTAAATTAATCTTCACCATTCAAGCCATAAATCCAAAGACTACTGGTAAATCTAGAAATGGTGGTATTGAAAACCCATTTCTACTTGGATCTAGCCTATGGTTGTAAAACCTGCAAATGGCTTAAGGAATTATAAATAAATCCAACCAACTATTATAAATAGTGCAGGAATGAGACCATTTCATTATCACTAACACCAAAGGAGATCAATTCCCTTGTTCCACGATTTGTTGAGTTGTCACATTTCAAGGTACACATAACAAAGAGCATATTTAAAACCCCTACAGAATTTCATAAATTGACTTGGCTATTCTATCTACAGGATTCACACACAAGCTGTAAGTATATTCCATGAAAACAAATAGCAATTTGTTACTCTTATAATCCATATAGAAGGGTACTAGTATTTTTGTGCCTATCAACCCACAACAAGTCTTCTCATAGTCAATCCATTCCTTATTTATGCAAACTGATGGACAACAAAAAACCCAAAAAATTCTTTCGTGGTTGTCACCCCTAAACCCCTAGCAAGGGAGATGGTCCCCCCCGCACCCCCCCTCTAGGATGAGTGTGTAGTAAAACCGGGGTACAAACATGGATGAACAATAGGATCTATGAAATTAAAAGATTAGGATCCACAACCAACAAAATAATCTATTGTTTTCCTTCTTTGCTTAAAAATCAAGGATAGTTAAATGAAATGTGCTTCCTTTACTCCACCAATGACATACATGCACACTCTTTTATATCCAATACAAACTTCTATGTTTTACTCATCAACACTCAAAATATTTGATCCATCAAATCCTATCTCTTCAAACATTTCTCTAATATCACATTTGTGGCCTTCCTCATCCTTAGCTTTATTTTCATGAGGGAAATTTCAACTTTCCTTCCTCGTTCCATTCTTTCATAAGAATTTTCCAAAACTATTGCATAGGTTACTAGCACACAAATTATGCAGGAAATAAAGATGTTGAAGGGAACCAAGATTGTCACTAACATAGACACCATAGTCACTAATAACCCTAGTTGCACATGCCTCGACCAACCATTGAATTTGTCTCTATGACAGTAGGATCCCATTAATTCAGAATTCGTCATTGTGCTTTTTATTATGGACATCATATAATGAAATCTTATCCTTTACAAAATCAATTATTACCTCAGTGTTCAACCTTTAGCTTCACATGAATATACGATTTATTTTGGAGCTTCAAATGAAAGATTTAAAAGTCAGATGATTAGGAGAAGTTAAGCAATGGGGTATACAAACTTGGATGAAATATATAAAGTTCTAAACATTATGTTGGTTGTTTTTTCTACATGATTGCTAAAATTGGGATTGTTAAAATGCTCATTTCATAATTTTCATTCAAATTAAAGGGATGGATTGCATATTTTTACATGTAGGAATTTATTAGTTTTGACCGAAATGTAATAATTTTTCCTATATAGATTGCATTGTTGTAAATTATAGAAATCAAATTACACTTTTTTATTATTATGTCAGGATGTGATACTTTACACAATAGATGGATTCAATGTTCATTGCATTGGTGAGGTATGACAAACCTTATTGGAATTTCCTTTGTCCTTGTGAATCTTTTAGTTCGAATTTTTCTGGGTTACAAATGCATCTTATATTTCATTAATATGCACATGTAAATACATCATATATTCATACATTTTGAGGAAAAATATGGGGCGACCTTATTTCCCATTCCTATATATGAAAGGAGGGAAAGCGTTTCTTTTTTGGTTCCAACTTCCAAAGAATCAATAAATTTCATAAATATTCTTATCCTAGTTGTATATTATAAAGATGTTGAATTTTCCATTTGATGCTCATTTGTCATTTCAGATGCTCTTAGATCAATTATCTTAAGACTTAGATCTATTTCTTTTGATTTTCTAAGTATAACGAGAAATACAATTGTAATATATGTTTATACATGCATGTAATGACGTATGCTATTGGTAAATTGTTATGTATAATATTTCAATGATTTGTGTTTTAGTTTTCATATATATTTAATTTTATTTTCTTAGTATTTCTAGAAGGGTCCACTCTATCGAAGACCCCAACTTCCCCTAAGATGTTCCCTAGAATTTGGGGTTTTTTTCCACACATCCACTTGTTTTGTTTTTGTACTCCCACGTATCCGTGTTTTCTTCATGGGATTCCCCACTCTTGCATCCCCACGTCCTAGAAACTTGGTGGAACATTGGTAAATAAGGTGTTAATGTTAGTCAGGGAAATGTTGATACTATGAATTAACTAGTCATTGAGAAAAATATTGTGATAGGATGATGATAAGGTATCTTTGTAACTTGTTTCTTATTCATTTGGGTTTTAGTATATGATTGATTCATTTTAATTGAGCATTTAAGTATTTGTCATATACTTGTGTTATTTTATTGGTCAATCGTATTTCATTAATATAGACATTTGGGATTTTTAGGTTGAGTTCATGAATTTCTATTTGTACACAAATTTGAATTGAACCCTTGAACACATCCATACTTTAATTGAATCGATATATGTCCCATTGTTGAATTTTGGTATTGATAATCCTCTTCGTTTTTCTTTGGTAAGAAAGTTTGTATTTGAAATTGATTTGGCCCAACTTGTTCAAAAAACAAGTGACCCAAAAGGTTAATATTTAGATATTTATTTTCCTGGTTGTGTGGAGTATCAAGTCACTCTTTGGAATATTGGATAAAAGATAACACCATCATACAACAATTAGATTAAAACTCCTTTAAGCATGAGAATTCCGAGATAACAAGTTTGAATAATATCACTACTATCCCAAATATGAGATCTAACAATGACACTGATGGTAACTAGAGTTGTAATCCCTGTTAAAGTATTCAATGATGTCTGTTATCCATTGGAATGCTAAATCCCTACTTTATCTCTTTGAATTATAAATCCCTTCCTGTGATTGTGGAACCAAATTCTAAAAATAGAAATGTGGATCTTTTCCCACTTTCCCCCAAAAGTAGGATCTTGTTGTCGTTTATTTATTATGCAATAACCATGTGGTCACATGGTCTACTAGTTGTTTGATTTCTTCCAATGTTGAGAAACATTTGATAATGGCCATACTCTATTATTCAAACCATTAAATCTAATACATCCTTATCAGAACCATCCCATTTAACCTCCATTACTAAGTTTGTTAAATGATGCACCTTCTAAAAGAGATTATTCTATGCTGACAAAGGATGAAATAAAAAACTAGTATTATGTGTTCTTCAGTTGTCAAGAACACATATAAATTTGTTTATTTGGCTCACCACCTCTTATTAATTGAGATTTGAGCTACATTGCATTGCTCCAGCAAGGTAGACAAATTATCCATGACATTGCTGGTCACCCATGTTGATTTGCAGATGTCATCCTGTAGTTACTGCCATTTGATGGTAAACTCCAAGAACTACTTGGGTTACCTACGTTGGGTATGCCTTTAGTATTTCCGCTTCAAATAGATTGTAATTATAAAGATTTGGGGCCTTATCCTTTTCTTGTGAAGTTTCATGTTATTTTTCATAAATAAGAATTTAATTTAGAAGCAGGCCTTTAAATGGAGATGAATGCCAATTTTGCAACGGAACTAGTTGTTTTTAGCAAAAATCACTGCAAAATCAATTTTGCAGTGGAACTCAAAGAATTTTAGGGTTTATCGCTACAAAATTGTGAAGTCTGCAGCAATACTAAAGTTTTGCTAAATAATTGACATTGGGAATTCATTGAGTAAATGTCATGATATGTTGAACTTGGGATTTCACTTTAATAATGTTAGGGTGAATAATAAGATTTATAGGTTGATTGTCAAGCATATTATGTTTTGTGATTTTTCCTAAAGAATATCAAAGAAGAACAATGCATTGGAAAGGTAGAATAAGTACTGGGGAGTTAATTAGTATCTAAAATAAAAGGAAAAGAATCAATCTGTACATGACAAGATATGAATTCTAGAAGATCTTGGAACTCAGGTCTTATAGGACACCTTTGAGACCCATCATCTCAAGATTGATTAGATAACTACTACAATATTTTTTTTGGTACAATGCTTATATTTTGCAACATTGGTTTCAGTAGTTATCAATATATGCTATAGAATTCTTGCAACCAACCTAGTTTCATTTTGTAATTTTGGTTAGTCAACCTTAATTAGTGACAGTTTGGATATCTCTCACTTTGTGTTTGATATTCCAGTGTAATAGTTTTAGAAGTTTCAAATCTTTATCTAAGTCAAGTCTATGTGTCATGCCTATACCATGTCCATGTATATTTGACCTAAGACTTAAATTAGAAAGTTGATCCTTTTGAAGTGGATCTGAGATCCAAAATTTTTGACTAATGTATCATTTAAAAGGGATGGTTTATGTAAAGAAAGGGGTTGTTGTTAGAACAAAACTAGTACTACTTCATTGATGTTGTATTTTTCATAATTTTCTTGGGGAAATAAAAATAAAATAGTCTTGATTGATTAATGCTCTTATGGGATGGTTTGAATCTTCATTTCTTTCATTAGCAATCTATATTGAATGCGGTGTACTTTTGCGTAGCTTTAAAATGTCTCATTGACTGTAGATCAAACAGTAAGGTAGAGTTGTGTATTTCCTATTTTCAAGATCAAATGGTGTGGCTGTCTTGTTTATTTCCTATAGCCACTGGGTTGTCTTCAATATCTCACTTGTAAATAAAATATTGTTGTCTATGATGTTTTTGTCTACTGTTCCACCCATCATTTTTCACTCCCAATAATTTGACATAACCATTTTGAGCATTCCTGTCAATTCACAATCTGCCAATTGAAAAACCTTGTTTGATAACCAACCTTAGGCCATATAGAATCTTTCCATCAACATAAAATCAATCTTTAAACCATTTATTTTCCAAGTTCCCTGACTTTTCCCTTTAGCAGTCAAGGTGCATACTTTAGGGATAGCAGCTAGTTTATTCATTTTTGTGCATGTCACCATTGAAAAATTCAATGGTGACATTTAATTATGTGCACATCATCATTGTAGAAATTAACGATGATGTTTAATTTTGTAACCATCACTATCGAAAAAATTCATTGGTGACATTTAATTCTATGCACGTCACTATTGCAAAAACTGATGGTGATGTTTAATTTTGTTATGGTCACCATTAATCAAAACTTCAATGACTATCCTTAAAGGATCGTAATAATTTTTTTATAAAATGAATATAAATGGTGATGATCCTTTTTCGCGCATCACCAATGTGGTTATGGTGACAGTCATTAAAGATATGTCTCTATAGTTTTTTGGCGTTGGTGACAAATCACTCACCATCACTTATAATGATTATTGATAATGGTCCTAACACGTCTCCATATCTCTTTTACTTTTGGAAACGCTCAAGTTTTGATGACAGAGGTGCTTTTGACCATCACCAATGACGTTATGGTGACGATCACTAGAGGGATGTCACCGTTTTTCTTTGGAATTGATGACAGTCACTAAAGGTATGTCACTATTTTCCTTTGGAATTGGTGACAATCACCGACTTTTGGCTACACTACCTTTGATGATGTATAGTTTTTGGTGACGAAATCCTTTTTGACTGTCACCAATGAGGTTATGGTGACGCTTTTCACACGTCACCGTAGCCCTTTTTCCTTGTAGTGCATGTTTCATCCAAGTTGTAAAATTTTATATTTATATTAAGTAGGCTATAGGAGGATTTTCCTCTTCTCACATGAGGTTTGATAATGGTGTGAATTTTCAATATTATTGTTGTGTAGAGTATTACATAGATTGTCTTAGTGTAGTCGGTTATTGAATTGCAAATATTGTTGAATATATTGTTGTATTATAAGCTTGTTGTGTATTCCAGAGCTTGTGCTACATTTATTTTTCTAGGGCTTCCCAAAATTCTATTGCACTGGGTATTGTAGAGACCATTACAGGCTATTGTAGAAATTATTATTGCAAATATCAAGATAGAAGAGATCGTATTGTTGGTTTGCATTATTAGACATTGGGGAAATTGGCACCATAGTATAGGTACATAAAATAACCAAGAAAATTTTGAGCAGTCGAGATTGGAAATTGCATCTTAGTACACTTAAGTCTATAGGCCTATATGTGATCGCAGAGGTAAATCATTCCTTTTAGAAGACAAATCCATCTTGAGATTCCACTTTGTAACTTGCAAACTATCATTTTTGTAATTTCACTTGTACTTGCAATTGTTTTCTGTGACTTGAGTTGAATTATAAAAAGATGCATCCTTGGTTGTATCTAACACCCTTTCATTTTTGAGTTGGATTCTTAGTTGTTGAGTATGTTTGTAAAAGGGTAGAGTTGCAATAATCCTTTCATTATTTTCATGAGTCTTCAATCACAGTTTATCTATGGCTTGAAACAATGGTTTTGTAGATTTCTTGAACACTCTACTAATTCTCTCTTATGTCGACAGCCCTATCATGGCCAGGATGATCCGGATCTTGGGGGCTGATACCTCATAGGTTTGGATGCCGAGAGAGGAGGGGAGTAAACCTGCAAATTGTTATCATTTGATGCATAGAATAACATAGAGTAAATATGTGACATGGAGGGGTGAGGCTCAAAAAGGGTTCTTTGAGCCTCACCTCTCAAACCATACTCAGAAAGACACTCAGCACCAATAACTCAATAACTGAATAAAATAAGATAAATGTAGGATGTCAAAAATCCTTCCATTCCTTATTGAGAAGGCATAGAGCCTTTTTATAACATTATTACAATGTTCCTTGGGGCAATACCATGGGTTGTGAAATACCATGGATGAGAGAGGTACAATGTGCCTTGAAGCCATACCATGAAACAAAACCATGAGTTGTCAATGACCATGGATGAGAGAGGGTGGCCTCTCCGTTTAATGCTTTTATGATGACTGAGAGCGTGTGGCCTCTCATTAAATGTTTTTATGACTCATACATCTGAATTTAGACCATATTCCCCCTGAAATTCGGATCATTCGTCCCCCCTTAGAAAATGATGGTCCCCATCATTTCATACTAAAAAGAGACTCATGATTACAATGTGTCAATTGCCAATGAAGATAAGGGTTTTCTGTGGTTAACCCATAAGCGTGGGTTTTGTGTGGTTGACCCCTAACCGTGGGTTTTGTGTGGTTGACCCCTAACCATAATCTTGGGTTTTATGTGGTTGACTCATAACCATGGGTTTTGTGTGGTTAACCCATAACCATGATTACAATATGATTTCATAAAAGTAAAAAAAAATGGTCTTTGGTGAAGTTGATGTCTCGCTGCAAATCCATTCATATATTTTGATGCAGGTGATGAAATTGAATTCTGTTGAAGACCCATTTGAGATATTGAAGAGTCATTTTCATCCATATAACATACTCTCTCTATGGTGGCCCAAGGAATGAGAAAATGGTTGCTGAAGCTCAAGGGACGCGCGCACACTGGTTTTCCAGACACGTGTTGCTTCAATCGATGATATCTCTCAAACCAGAGATCCAAATGAAAAACCGTGAGATACCCATTTTAGCTAACGAAAATGTATTTCCAATGAGCTATGGTAGAGCCTCTGATATTTTTTTGGAGTCTTTGGTACTTGTTTGAAGTTGCGGTATGTGAGGTCACACTGTGTACAAACATAGGTTGCTTCAAACAAGCATATCTCACAAACCAGGAAGGTAAATGAGAAACCAAAAAATAACCATTTTAGATGACAAAAATATATTTCCAATGAGCTGTCTAAGAGCCTCTGAAACTCTCTTTGCAAGTTGCAGCATCCATTTGAATTTTGTAGAGGACCACAAAGGATGCCAAGGGTTTGTAGAGCAAAATCAGATGTTGTAGAGATCATGGAACTTCCTCTTGAAACTTAGATATTTTGTATTGACTGAGGACCAACTGTGATGCTTACAGTGTATGGCCCAGCAATGCACTCTGAGTGTGCAAAAAGGAGGCTGAAAATCTCTGCAGATCTTTGAACCCGAACTATGCTCAAACCCTCATTCCCATGGAGAGCGTACATGCTCTGATACCACTGATCCAGATCTTGGGGGCTGAGACTCGAGAGGCTTGGATGCCGAGAGAGGAGGGGAGTAAACCTACAAATTGTTATCATTTGATGCATAGAATAACATAGAGTAAATATGTGACATGGAGGGGTGAGGCTCAAAGAGGGTTCTTTGAGCCTCTCCTCTTAAACCATACTCAGATAGACACTCAGCACCAATAACTCAATAACTGAATAAAATAAGATAAATGTAGGATGTCAAAAATCCTTCCATTCCTTATTGAGAAGGCATAGAGCCTTTTTATAACATTATTACAATGTGCCTTGGGGCAATACCATGGGTTGTGAAATACCATGGATGAGAGAGGTACAATGTGCCTTGAAGCTATACCATGAAACAAAACAATGAGTTGTCAATGACCATGGATGAGAGAGGGTGGCCTCTCCGTTTAATGCTTTTATGATAACTGAGAGCGTGTGGCCTCTCATTAAATGTTTTTATGACTCATACATTTGAATTTAGACCATATTCCCCATGAAATTTGGATCACAGGAAGACAACTTTCACTCACATTTGAAATTGTGTACAGGATTAATAAGAAACACTTGAGTTTATAGAGATTGAGTTGCAACTCCAACATGAAGAAATACATTCTGAACTTGTTCTTATTCAACATAATATTATTTGTGATTCCCTTCAACATCTTGCACATAATGAGGCCACTTCAGAATCACATAATCAAATCAATGGCTCCACTTCAGAATAAAAAGAAAAAGAAAATGATGTTTTTGATACACATGTTTATCTTTTCCATACACATGTTTATGTTGTTCTTTCCAAACCCATCATTATACCTTTGGAATAAATTATACACAACAAGCACAAAATCGGTGTTAGATACAACAAGGAAATTACATATCACATTCCTTATTAATCCAAGCCAATCCAGTTTTAGAGTGTTGGTTTCTTAAAAGAAATTGTATCTTCATCTACTCCAGTTCAATGTTTGAAATTCCAACATTGTGATCAAGTTGGCCATATGAAAGATCGATGTTTTGATATTCCACCTTTAAATCATTGTGAAAAGAATTCCCACTCTTCAGACAAATTATTAAATCTGAAGAAACCCGCAAGAGAGAAGATGCAAAATGGGTGTATCGATTCTTGGAAATGGTCATAAAAAGTTAATAATATATATCAGTCATTTCATAGAATTCAACCTTGAGTAATAACACATATTGAAGTTGAGATATTTTCTTCTCCTCACCTTGTTCCTGACAGAGGTGAATGAATGACAACCATAAACAAGCTTGCGAGAACAAGAAAGTGGGAACAAGCGATCTTGAACCAGTTCTAGACCCATAGCCAAAACCTTGTACTAGTCTCTAGAGCCTTGAGCTAGAGCCACCTAGTTAGAGTAAAAGTTGCAGACACAATTGGAGTTAGATCCATGTTCCACTTAAGCATCATTTGGTTTGTGGTATTCCAAAAACCACCATTTAGTAAAGGGAACCATTGAGCCTTTGAGATAAGTTCCAAAAGGAACTGTTGAATTAGAATTGATTTAGTACCAAGTTCCAGATAAATTGTTGATCCAATATCAAATTGAGTTCCAAGTTCCATAGTTTATGGTCATATTTTAGCCACCATTAAGTAGAATACATGAGCTTCTACTAACCATTTGGTTTGTGGTCATCAAAAAACAACTTGTTTTAGAGAGCACCTTATTTTCACTACTTAGTAGTACTGATGCTCCACATTGACATGATTATGAAATGTCAAAACATGGAGTTAGAGGTGAACCTATTAAAGTTTGTCGCAAGTCCATTCCGCCTATACTATCATATCCAGAGCCTTGTGCTTATCATTTTCATGTCTTGTTTTTCCATTTTCTCTTTTGTATGATCCCTTCGACATAATTGTTAAGTTGTGTCTTATGCAATGTCATGCCATGGTCGAGTGAGCTTTGGAGTTTTTCCATTTCCTACTATGTGCATCATCATGTCTTGAACTTTATACTATCTCATTTAGCTCACCATCTTGGTCTCAAACATATCTCATTTGGATAAAGCTTTCTTTATTTGAGCCTTTCGACACTCAGTCAAAGTTTTGACAAGCAAGAGTTATTTGTGTCTCATCACACAGAATTTCGCCAAAGTTTGTTTCCTCCATTAATAATTCAGGTGTGCATGTCAACTAGTTTTCTCATTATGTCGATGTTCAAAAACTTCAAAAATGTCTCATGAGAATCTCCCTAGTTTTGAAAGCGCCAATATCCTCAATTTAAAAAAAATTATCCCATCATGCTTAAGCCAATGACCTCCCTTTTAAAAAAAAATCACCCCAATGACCTCCCTTTTAAAAAAAAATCGCCTTCCATTTTTTTTGAAGTCATAACCTTCCCATTTCCCCTTTATCCTAATATTTGTTTGCATTCCATTTAAATTTATTATGATTCTTCATACCCAATACCCAATACCCAATCCCCACCCCTTTTTTAAATCAATATCTCTCCTAAATGTCTACCCGTTTTTTTTTCTCTCTTATAGAAAACAAAAAAATAAGGCTTTTTAAATTCCCAAAATCCTTCCGCTATTCTTCATAGAGTCCCCATTGTTGTAAAAACCATCTTGGTTGAATATATTTTTACTATGGTGCAAAGGAAGCAATTTAAATTATTGCATTGATTACATTTCACAAGCCAAAAAAGTCTTCGGGGGTGATATGAAGGTGTTCTTTAAACAAAGAAATTCACCCAACGTCTGCAATAACCATGTGTCATCACAAAGGAGTTACTTTAGGGGAACATTAATATTACATGTATGTCAGAAAGGTTGTGAAGAGGAATCAAATACCTTGGATTCTAGAGATGCGAGGTAATAAAAAAATGAAAGAAATTTAACGTATGAAAGGCACATCTATAGAGACTAGGCGAAGGGACATTGGGAATGACATAAGAGAATGATCACATCTCACGAAGAGAAGTTAGCCAATGTTAGGTCATATAATAAGTTAAATAAAACAATTGCGTCCACCTGCAGCATACACGTAGAAACAAAACCCTAGTGGTGATAATTATGAGGATAGTAAGAAGCCATACGACGACCGCTAGGGAAGGAGAATGACCACATGAGAAGATTGTCAAATAGGTGAGTCTACAACACTGCAAACAAGAAATATTACATGGTGTTGCGGATTGGGATGTTCTTATGCTTACTTCCTCATTGCAAATGATGATGAAGGAAGAGTTGAGAACTTGCCAAGTCAAGGGCTTAAGACTTAGTTTTTATGTTGGGGTTTTTTATTTGTCACCAGTGCGCCTTGTATTTATTGGTGTTGACGCATGACCTACATCAACTCATTCTAAGCTAAGAAACATTAATAAGCCACATGGATACTTAAGGATTGGTCATAACATAAAAATGCTCGAAGTCTATTTGGTCTCATAAGAATTCAACAACTTCCCAAATGGGAAACACAAATCATGCAAATTGAAAAAGGCATGGCATATCACAACTAGTTTAGGGTTTCCACTCATTAAATTTTTAGGCACAATATTTGTGGGCTATCTTGACAAAATATCTTAGAGAAGATACCATGAGAAACATGTTATTTGTTGCATTCAAGAGATAATCGTACACTCCATAGTTGAACCCTCGATCACTGCCCTATGTTGTAGATAAGTTGCAACCTCCTTTTCGAACGAATAATGAAGACTATTGAAGAGATGGCCCTTATCAAGGTCATAAGAGAAAGTTGCAAGCTATTATATGCTACAAGAAAGATATTGTTTAGTTTTAAGAGCAACGAAATGAGCAATGAAAGTGCACTAAAAAGTTTTACGACCACAATGTTGGTGAAAATATACAGAAGAAGAAAATGATTGCAAAATTCTTATCTATATCCTCAAACATGAATATAGGAAACTCACAAGTTAGGCCATAAAAGTAACTATTGGCATATTCCTTTGAATGAAGAAATTTAAGTATAGGGAGCAACTGATTATAACCATGAGCAAAAATCGAAGATGAGCTCATATTGATTCACCTTCCTCATATGCACATAGGTGCATGAGAATTTCAATATACTTATGAGGGTGAGCATCAGTTACATGTGGATCACTCTCATTTGAATGAGCATTAAAAAACAAAACACCAAAAGACACAACAACCATTGATCTTCCAAGGCAGTTGAAACACTTCACCTTCATTACACATAACCTTTAAAACTGAAACATAGTAACAAAAATAAGAATATGGCACTAGAGGTAAGAGGTGGGTACAACTAGGTTCCATATCTACATTTTTCCCTTTCAAACTCAATTATCCATGATCTTAATAGGAGATGATTACAAGTAAAAATACGTTTCAGGTGCACCCACTAGGGTGAAGGAAGAGTTCCCTTTCGTTAAAGGTATGCTCTATTTTCCAACAAACATTTTGGTTTTCCTATATAATTTCACTACTGATGTTTTCATGCATGCATGTTACCGTCAACAAAATATAAGCAGGGAATACTCCCGTTGTCTATATTTCACCCATGTGAACCTAGAATGTTGAGAGTTGTGTAGGGTATCATAAACCTCCTATTCTCAGGGGTTGAACTGGATATGACCTATTATACTTGATGACTGTCAAAATTCAATTTTTTAATAAAAATATGAATTAGGCATATTTATGTCTCCTCCACTCTTATCGTTCATCCTTGTTGTTGTTTTTCTTAATTTTTTACATTATGCAAAAACTGTACAATATGTAAAAAATGAATTATAAATATTATTTTATTTCTATTTACTAACAACTTGTACATAAATCTGTTTTTTCACTGTTAGTTATAGGCCTCTCTAACACCATATTTTTAAAGATAAAGTGGTCGTCCTATACCTTTTCCAAAATCTGTCATATTACGTTGTTGGCAGGCGGTTTGGATGCGCATGGTGCGGAAGCGATAAGGACCAAAGAAGAATGTGCAAGACGAAGAAGTTGTCAAGGGTCGTCTTGGTTGCATTTTTTTACTTTTCGGTCCAAGTTGGTTAGAAAGTTAGTTAGATGTGGACCATTTTGGAAAGGTGCAAGCCTATCAAAAGAGTAGAAATAAATCAAATCTTATTAGGAATTGATCATCAGAGAGCTTATGTTCGGAGAAAATCTTGTCTTTTATCTATCTTATGAACTGTTTTGTTGGGTTTTGGCTTGAGGATATCAACCAAAAGATGTATTTTGGGGATGTACGTTGACCTGCGAAGTAATATGAAACTAAAGTTGTTGGAAATTCCATGTGTCTTTTGTCTGTGATGCAATATTTGATCTTGTGATTGATGTTACTTACTGTGATTTGAATGATGCGATCTGAATGATTAAATGTTACGATCTAATGTCTTAATGTTTTGCTTATTTAAATGATGACAATTCTTCTCATGATGGATGGATTTTTGTATGTCGATATGTTTTCTTCATAATAAAATGGTGCGATATTAGATCTGATAATGGAAATGGTAAATGAATGATTTATATTTCTCAATAACAAACACAACAATAAAGGGAAAAAAACATTGTTTTAGATTTCTCATGGTATATATGAAATTTCAATTCTTTGGCAACATTAGACAATGACGAGAAGATTGTTACCTGAGCAAAGTGCTAGAAAGGTAGTTTTACCTTTTTCTGTTCCACTTGACATTGTTTTTGTTGTTCTTTTTTGTAAATCCCTGGTATTGTTGTTCCAAAGGAAATAAAATTGCAATTTGTAGGTATATGTAGCTTAATAAGCTTTGCAAACTATAAACATGTATAATAATTGGGAAATTACAATGATTGTTATTGTTTTTTCTACTCTTTTAAATTAAAAACATGTACACAAAATTGGGAATTGTTAGCGCAACCGAGCCAACAAAACCCAGTTGACAGGGGTTCCCACTCTATTGATGCTCAACTCACCACAATCTCCCTGAGCACTGGTCCAGACAGGTTTTACCCTACCCGAAAACACTGGCGAAGAGGATGAAGTCTCACCCAAGATGTTCAAGGGAGAGATGTGAGAACCAAGTTTCAGCAGAATAGAAGAGGACTATGGGCATCAAAAATTCATCATCTTATCTAATAGATCTGACCAATTACTCAATAATCAACAGGGCTAATCATGATTTCTACTAATCGATCGCATTATTCACTCATAATAGAAACAATCACACTATTGCGTGAAAAGATGTAGACAGATAACATCATTTAAAAGGAGGAAACATTGCATCATAAATCCATGTCGCATATTAAATTTGCATTCACCATTAGATCGCATAAACAGTAAGACATAAAAAGATAAAAGAAACAACAATTCAGATCAACTCCCATCTTATCATATTACTTCTGGGCAATGATTCACAGATTCAAAATAGTTCACAATTCAAGCTCCAGTCTTTTTCCCTTCAAATCTCTCTCCAAAATCTCCTCAACTGTTGTGTAACACTTGCAATTATACTTCTATTTATAGGCTTTCTCCTTTACATTCAAGGTGCACTTCTAACTAACCCTTAACCAATTCTTAACTGAATCTACAAAACAATGACCAATATCCGCAAAATATGGTCCAAAGTACAAAAAGTGACATAAAATACATAAAATAGTCTATTTTTCTCCTTGCGTGCCCTCTTTCACTTACGCAATGTATTTTGAGCTTGCATGGCATTTGTGATGTCGTGCAACTAACTTGTCCCAAAACCCCTGCCAATAGGCCCCCATCACAATCTTATGGCTCATCCTTGAGCCACACTTACGGACATGGTAAACTCAATGATCTTGGCTTTGAAATATGCAAACTGCTAGGTGATCACTTTGACCTACTCCTTGACTCGTTCAATAATCTCCTGGATCACCTTTAGATCATGGTTGACAGGGTGCTCAACCATCTTTGCAATAATGTTTTCCTTGCCTTCTTGTGCAGCTTGGAGTGCATAAACTTCTTTCACTGATAACTATGCTGCAATCTACTGGAACTCGCCTAACTATGCACTGCATCATTGTTGCCTTTACCTGGCGCTTGTGAATCGCTACTACAGCTCCTTTAGCTATGATGCCTTGGTGATTTGCATCATAAATGGAATTTCTTTGAGCGACATCTTCAAGGTCATCGATTTCCCATTTGCTTCTTACAATTGTGCAGTCAATTTCTCTAGTTGTTCATCCTACACTATGCTACCCCAAACTTGCGTAGTGGCATCTGTGACTTTCTTAGCATATTTCTCCAACTCATTGAGCTCTATGTCCAGCTCTTCTATCTTGTCCTTCCTTGCGGCTATCTGTTCTTTTGGGGTGGAGGGGTGTATCAGGGCACCCAAAATGTTGGTTTCGCGTTGTAGCTACTCAACAATAGCTCCAAGTTTCTTCACTTTGGATACCGCATCCAGCTCTGCGATGCTCTTTAAGACATGCTGACATGAATCTTCTACTGCCACTTCCAAATCCTCGTGCGCTTTGTCTTCTATCAACATCTCCTAGGCTCGACGCATCTCTTCTATCTCCTTTTGCATTGCTTCTTCTTTCTCTTGCGACAGCAAGTACTGGTTGCTAATATTCATCTCCCTATCGGCCAACTGTTGGTTGGCGACCTGCTGTATGTGCACTAAATTCTGGGTGGACAACATGATGATATCCAATGCAACATTCTGTAGCTACTGTAGGGAGGTATTCAAGTCCTCCCGTCCGACATCAATCGCAATCGAGGGAATTTGAACATTCCTGTTCCGTGGCTCAGTGCTGATTGATGCGTACTCCTGCGCAACTATGCTCTCTGGTGCTTGTTTCAAAATGACATTGTAAACATAATCCAATTTATCTCTTACCTCGATAAACCCTTCCTGTGCTTATTTCTTCATCTATTTTGCGGCTGCATCAATTGCACCATTAACAGCCTTGACAAGTCTGTGCAGTTGTGATTCCATTGCTGATACTATGCTACTACTTGTATCCTGATCCATGCATCTCTTTGCTCTTATTTCCTAGAGTATGCGTTGTGCTTCTAGATCAGTAGGTGTCTTTGTCGATGAGTCATCATCTGATTGTTGGTTGTCTTTGCACACTAGATCCTTAGGTGCATCCGTCGATTTTTTTGTTGAAACTTCTGTTGTATTGATCGGTTCTCACCACTCTACAAGCCAACCATTAATCACTGCCTCCAAATCTGCGCCAGACACTTTGTACCTCATTGGTATCCATTTCTTGGCAGGGTCTTGCCATGCATGAATGTAAACAGTGTGGGGTCCACTTGAAAAATGAGCAATCCGTCAATACTTTGTTGCGACTTCCTCTGTCAATATTGGAACTTTTACCATTGCCTCCTGCAGTGCTTCCCAATAGATCCAAAATTGGATTGAGCAATCTAGCACTCTCTCTGCGTCCTTAACCCAGCATAAGTTCTAATATCTGGCATGCTTACATGTCTCTACTACTTGGACTTCCATCCCTTGGTAATCATCTGGTTCCATCCAAGCTACCAGCGCAATCAAAATGAGGAGCCAACTGTATGTAAATGATCTGGCACCTGCCTTTGTGGCCACTGCATCCTCCACTAGTTGGTTCATCAGAAAAAGGGACAAATTCATTTGTGTGCCTTGCGCACACAACTTAGTACATGCAATCACCCCAGAATTACATTGAACCGACCTGTTCTTCCTAACAACTTTACTAACCAAAATCATGGCACCAATATGGACTGCGCGATCATTGATGCTATCAATATGGTATGCCCTCCCATCGTTCTCTAGAGCATAGCGCTTTTTCATAGTCATTGCCAACCTTCTGTCATTATATTTGCCAAAGATATACTGTGAGGGGTCTGGCCCATCCTTAGGTAGATCCATTATTGTTGAAATCAACTCCACCGTGACTTCAACCAGCTCATCTAACCATAAGTATCCACCATGGAAACACACCAAAAGCTATTTCACACAAGCATTTGCCTCAGTTGGCTTCCCAAAGCACGACATATTGATCAACTTGAGCAATCCATCTTTGTCCGGTCTGCTCGCCCAGTCCTGCAAATTGTGCTCTATCAGGGCACCTTCTACTTATATTATTGGTCGATATGGCTCCTTCATGACATCCACTATTGCAAGCCGGTCATGGTCTTCGTACCTTAGCTGCATCAATGCAGGAACAATATCCGAAGTGCATACCATCCCTTGTAGTATTGCCGACATCCATATTTGGTATCTCTGATTCTTTGTGGGCTTCCTGGCCTATGCGCCAAGCCGACGAGGAGGGATGTAGCCAGAGATGTCCTTGATAGACAACCCAACTCTAGCAGCAGAATCCATAACTTCAGGGATCGATAGCCCCGTCTGTGTTGTGTCTTCTTCATGCACCCTTGTGGCCATTCTGGTCCGTCGCTTCTGTGATGCTGGAGAAATAGGATTCTACACCTTCTTCTTTGTTGATGAGCCAGCTTGCATACTAGTGACTTCTTCCTCAATTGCAACTAGACTAAGTGGTGAATCTCGCTCACTTGAAATATATACGGTGTCTTGGTTTCTTTGCACGCTACACCAATTCCCTTCTAGACTTACTAAGATTACATGCTCGCTGGACTTAGCAACTTTCTTACTCCTATCAGCTTTTCTCAATAGCTCTCTCGTTGACTCGGTAATTTTGCAACTCAATATAGTTCAACTCTGCACAATGGTGTCTTCCGACCAGAGCAACCTTCCTCTTATAGCGCCAAATCAAATCATACTTCATCATTATGATGTCAATTTGATCATCATGAACAAATCATTCATTAACTACCTGAATCTATCGCTGATTCTGCCAACCCAACAGTCGGATTCACCATCATTACATGTCACTTCCACAAGCGTCACTGGTTAACTACTTTAAGTGTCTTCATTGATTACTGACGTGACATCTACTCGCAGCACTGCGACTATCACTGCATGAACTCCTACTTGTGATACTAACTCCTACTCTTGCAAAACCACTTCCTTCTGGTGTTCCTTCCATTCATGCATGATCCTATCTACTTTTTTTTCAATATTGCGTAGTGCCTCAAGCACCGCGCGGTTTAGACCCTATCCTATATGGCTTCAATTGACTACCATTCAAAATCTTTGGTAGCATTGCTCCATATAACTGTTGTAGCTGAACTGTGCCTCCAGAAGTAATAGAATTAATAAGGGATGGACCTAACCAATGCATCTGTAACTTACCTGAATGCTTCATTAACTTGCTGTCATATAGCAGCACCAAATCTCCTTGGTGAAACTGCTTGTTCTTTATGTGGCGATCATCCCAAGCCTTTTGTCGATCCTTCTTGACACATTGATGGAATCTTGCAATAAAGTGGTCCTCTTCAAGATATATCAACTGCGCCACATGCTCCTCTAGCGTTGCTTCATCATCCATGCCCGTCCCTGTTGAAATGCACAGACTGGGGACAATGTACTCCATAGGCATGCCTACTTCTTGTTTGTATACCAATTTGAACGGTGTCTGCCTTGTTAATATCTTGCAAGTGGTGCAATATGCCCACAAGACTGCTGGAATCTTCAAGTCCCAGTCATCATGGTTAGCACTACATACCTTTGAAAGCACATGCTCCAATATCTTGTTGAAGGCTTCTACTATTCCATTCACCTGTGGATGATATGGGGTACTTTTCTTGTGTTGTATTTGCAACTCCTCTGTCAGTGTGCTTACTGTGCAGTTGATGAAGTGACTAATTTGGTCGCTCATCAATATCCATGGACACCCAAACCGCGTCACAATGTTGTCAAATAGGAATCTTGTTACTGTCGAAACAGTGAAATCCACGACTGGTGCGGCCTCCGCCCACCTCTTCAAGTAGTCTGTCGCTATGATTATGTACCATGCACCAGTTCTCTTCCTAGGTGGGTTGATTGGACCCACAAAATCCACCAACCCATTTACCAAAATCTTGCAAGGTTACTTGCGGCACTTGTGGCATCTCATCCCACTACGATGGTTTTCCAGTGCATTGAAAAATATCGTAGCTCCACACATAATATGTTGCATCATTATGTAAAGTGGTCCACCATATCCCTGCGTGAAATACCTTTCTTGCGGTAGCTCGTCCTCCATAGTGTCCCTTAGCAACTCCTGCATGGACCTCCTCAAAAATCTCTCCTTGTTAATGTGGTAGGACACATCACTGTAGAATCTCATCTGAGCCTAGTTTATAGAGCTGGCCAGCAATCAACTCGAAATCTGAGGCCTTAACCACCAACTGCTTCTTCTGACTTGTTGAAAATTCCTCTGGTGTGACACACATCGTTAAGAACTGAATGATTTGATCATAATAATCATCTGCTATGTCAACTTTAAATAATAGCGCATCCTGTTGACGTAAAAGTTTCCTCACTAAGCTCCGTCTAGCCTACACCACTTGTAGATATCCATATCCTAACCCATTTGACCCCCACACCCATCTTTAGCCTATGTTTTTCTCCCAAAGGCTCACAAATAATTAAAAAGGGCTTAAAAAACCCCAAAAGAGCCAAAATAACCCACTAAGGAGCCAAAAGGCTCACAAAGGGGCTAAAAAGGCCACAAAGGGGATAAAATCCCTAAAGGAGCTACGAAATAAGGAAAAAGGGATTAAAACCCTAGGTAGGGCCCGAAAACCCTAACTAGGGGCTAAAAACCCTAAATTGGAGAAAAAAGTTATAAAAGGAGGGGTGGGGGTCACCATCAAACACATCCCATCTCACCCTATCATCGTAATGTCCGCATGAGTACCTTGAGAGCCCTTTCACTCTCAAGCTATTCATCTCTCATAGCTCCATTCCCCCCACTTGCTCATTCCCATTCCCTTAGTGTTTTGAGCCATAGCTCCACCCATTCCCAGCCTATGGAGAGGCAGCTTCAGAGTTAGGGCATGGTGGCCCTCCTTCAAACTGCATAGGTATATTTTGTTATGTCTTGCTTTGCTTGTTTTGCAATCCATATATGCTCATGTTTAGATTATCTCTAACAGTTTGTTGTAGGGTTTCATCTTCTCATTTCTAACATTGTTTTGCAGGGTTTTATTTTTCTTTCCTCATAGAGACTCTATCCTTCCATCCTATAGACGGAAGGTAGGTGCTTTTGCACATAGCCAGGGTTTTTCCTTGGCTACACATCTAATAGTACCTCTTCAATATTTGTTGGCTCTTCACCTATATCAATCTAAGCTAAATGATCGGGGCCAACATTCAAGCGACCCAGCTTCAGAATGATCTCAAAATCAAAATCCTGAAAGAGAAGTAGCCAATGACATATCTTCCCCCCCAACATAATCTTATTGACTAGGTACTTCAAAGCATAATGGTCGGTAAACATCTTGAAATGACTTCCTAATAGGTAATGCCTGAATTTTTGCAGCGCATACACCATCGCCAGACCTTCTCTCTCTGTGGTTGTATAATTTTTCTCAGCAAATGACAACTTCCTAGTAGCAAAAGGGATCGGGCGATCAAGATATACTTCACCTGTTTGCACGAGCACCACACCCAGTGCAACATATGATGCATCCACATGCACATGAAACTAATTGTTTCAATAAGGGAACACAAGTATTGGTGCCAAAGCCATCTTGGCCTTCAGTGTGTCGAAGCTTCCTTGAAATTCTTGACTCCATAAAAATGCAACATCTTTTTTCAATATTTTCTCCAAAGGGGCAGTAATCCTAGCATACCCTCTAATGAATTTTTTATAATACCCGGTGTGCCCAAGTGTCACCCTAAGCATCTTCACATTCATCAGCAGTGGAAAGCTCAAAATGAGCACTATCTTCGCAGGGTCAACCAACAATCCTTGCTTGCAATGAATGTGACCCAACAATATTCCGAAAGGTGTGCAGAAAATACACTTTTTTGAGTTCAGCGCAATATGATGTTGTTGATATCTTTCCAGCATCAGTCGCAGGTTTTCCAGATGATCCCTAATTAGACCATACATTGTCCAACCATCCATATAAACTTATAGGAACTTTTGAATGAAATCTTGGAATGCAGTGACAATGACCCCAAAAAATATTGCAGGTGCATTCTTCAATCCAAAAGGCGTTATTGTGTACTGGAAATAACCCCATTCAGTAATAAATGTTGTTTTATGCTGATCCTCCTTTGCGATCCTAATCTGGTGATAACTAGAGAATCCATCTGTGAAATAATACATCTCCTGACCGCCTACTCCTTCCAGCACTTCAGCTGTGAATGGTGTCGAAAATGGATCATGCATACAGGAATCATTCAATTTTCTCAGATCGACACATATCCAAACTTCACTTGTTTTCTTGTCTTGGACCACCATAGGATTGATCCATTATGATTCTTCAACTGGATCAATTATTCCAACATCCAACATCCTATCCATCTAAGCTTTAACCCTCTCCTTGTATCGCGGATTCAAGCAATATAGCCTCTGCCTTACTAGTTTCGCATATGGTTTTAATGGAATCTTAATCTCTCCCAAATCACCCAATATCCCTATCATTTTAGAGAATTTGGTTGGAAATAGATCTTGAAATTCATGAAGGATATTCATGATCTTGGCCATAGTCTCTTCATCCCAATAATCCCCAAGACTTGCAAATTTTGGATTCTCCTCTGTCCCAATGTTGACTTTTCTAATCTTTAGCGCCTGGTTCATGAGATCATTCAGTATATCAGGTACTGCGACATCCCTTCCCCCTTATGTTTCTGGAATATTGATATTCCTTAGCTCATCATCATCCTCAGGTCCACTAGACACATTATAACATTCCATCATCGACTACATGTGGCAATGTGCATGTGGATCCACTAGATATGCAACTAGAACTACCTTCAACACCACATCACATATGAGTTGAAGCACATTATGGACATCCGGATTGGTATCCACGAAACATAAATTATGAGAAAAGAAAACTGCCAACTCTTCCCAAGTGGATATTTCTTTGCGCAACTCTGCTGATACGTACCATGATCTTGGAATTTCATCCAATGTGTGGAAAAAGGCATGGACCCATTCATCCTTTGGTTGTGATTCCCACAAAGTATGAAATTCCATCAAGTGATCGTTGGGGTCATTATGCCCATTGTACCTCCTAGTGTGATATATTTCTGCATCGCCGAAGTGCACTGTCATCAATTGTCGACACTGCGCCCATCTAATAATTGTCTTCTTATGAGTCGCACACCAGTGTGCTGGAGTAGCTTTTAGTTTTTCCTCTAGCACCAAAAATCGTTGCGGTTCTGATATATTCTCTTCAAACTCCATTAAGAATGTAAACAACCTAGTAATATCCTCTTAGATTAGCAATTCGACATGAAAAAACGATTGCGTGATCAGACCCCACTTCCTGAATGACACCTCGTGCATGTGATTTTTCCAGTTTTCTAACGCATCAACAGAATTAGAAGACACAGAACTAGCGCTGCACCAACCAAGTTATCCATCAATAGTTGGGTGGATGTAATCCTCTGAAATGTTGTAAGCATGATCCCATCCCCTGACAACTTCATCTTTCACTAGTTCAATATATCTACACCCTTCATTTGGATCCATAGGAGCGATGACTCGGATGTTGTGGTTTTCAAACATCATCATCCGCTTCTTGAAGTTAATTATTTCCATACTATCATTGGCCCATCCAATCCCCAACAATGTGGGATAGGAGCCTCCACCATCAACAACTTCAATCACATCGAAATCAGCATAGGTCTTCATACCTTCAACATCTACGACCAGGTTCGACACATGTCCAATTGGTCGTACTTTGGCCTGATTATCCCATTGCAGCTACATAGGGGACCAAACCAACATTGGCCTCCCCATCTTCTACCATGTCTACTTTGTCAAGATACTCACATCTGATCCGAGATCTAGAATAATTGAATCTACTTCATAGTCCCCAATCTAAATGTTCATGTGCATCTCTTTACCCATATTTTTCTTATGCAAAGAGTTCACAGTGGAGTCCTTCTTCTCCTTACTCGATTGGTGCAACATGTTCTCAATCTCAGCAAGAGCATTAGGATATTTTGCCAGCGACAATGAGCTCTCAAAAAATTTATGCAAGGTACCATGCTGTCGCGATGGACCTTCCTCTAACAAAGAATCAAAAGTAGAGGGCATTTCATAAATAGGTGACTTACAAGGATTTCTTCTGATCACATCCCGTGCTTCGAAGAATGTATCTCACTCTACAACAATGTCAAATGGTACATTCTTCTTTCCATCCAATAGAACCTGTGGACGGGGGTCATCCTCTCTGGTTGCCGCACCTCCGCGGGTGACGATAGCAACGTTGACACCCTCTATTCTGGGCTCTGCTAAGATCGTTGCAACGGTCGATCCTTGATTCGAGTTTGCTGGCAGATTTTGGTTCATTAATGGATTCTAGTTTAATGGCGGGTTCATCATTTGATTCACAGTCTAATTCTAAAGTGGAATTTGATTCTGAACCTGGTTCTGCAATTGATTTTGGTTCTGTAGATGATTTTGATTCTGCAACTGGTTCTGATTCTGCAACTGAGGAACATTTCCTGCCTTCCATCTTGTGATTAGTTGTGGATAGTTCTTGGCAGCATGATTGATTGTGATGCAGTATGTACACGAACACTGTAATTGTGGCCAATCTCTCTGGTAATGTCAGAATACCCCATAATTGTAACACTAGACAGGTCCGCGACCTCGTCCTCCTCCTCTACCAAAGCCTCCTCCTCTTCCTCAGAATCCTCCTTGCTTCTGGTACTATGGCTGAGCCAGTTGCTATGGCGAGGGATTTGGCTGTTGTTGAATGTAGTGTGTCATCTGAACATACTATGGATATGGAGGAGCCATTGACATATGATTATATTGTGGCTGTGGTGCGAACTGTGGTTGAAATGCAAACTGAGTTTGTGGCTGCGAAGGTATAAACTGCATATGCGGTGGTGGTGTATACTGCGATTGAGGTAGAGATTGTACCACCTGAGGTTGTGGCTATGATTGTTGTATTACGCGATGATATTCACCCTTCACATAATATGATTCATACGTCCTTTCCTGAAGCAGGTCATATATGTGACAATCTTTATCTTCATGCCCCATAGATCGACAAAATGAGCAATATAGGTTTGTCAGTTTTGTCACCATTTTCTGCATATATCCACATTCTTCGTGTCGATTCCCATAGACTTGGCATATGCGACACCATGGTACATTGTCACAACTCAGTGGGTTCAGTGCCTCAAATAATAGATAATTTTGGAACTCATTGAAAGTATCTTTGGTGTGTCCATTCACGCATCATCAAGTGCACCAAAGGTCTTCGGGATGTTCTTTCCCCTTCTTGATATCTTGTAGCTAAAGCGTTACGTTTATCAATTGCACCTGAATCTGGTGGCATACCAATTGTACTTTCTCCACTAGGTGAAGCCTCTAACTTCATTGTGATCTCCAGAGCCTCGCTCTATGTCGCGATCTTCTGCTACATTAGCGGTTGCCGGATATGAGATATCAACGCTGTGATAAACCACTATTTGTGTTGAACATTGCTCATTTCGAAATGGACTCTTACCATTAGTGTCTTAAATCTCTGGTCAAAGTCCTAAATAGTTTCATTAGGAAATTGTTTAATCTCCTTTAACTCGTTAATATACCGTGCTTCAGATTTGGGCTTTCTGAATTCTTCAATTAGTCCTTTCCTGACTTCATGCAATATTTTTGTAGGCGTCCTCGTAGGGACTTGTATAAATTTCATGTACCAATCCAATGCACGACCCCGAAGAGTGGTCTCCAATTGACCCTTCTTGACATCATCGTCAGTTGTTTGTCTGACAGTCCATATTGCCTCACATAAAATCCAGTACTGCTCGAGATCATCGGTCCTATTTCCATGGAACAAAGGTAGCTTTGTGTCGTCGCCCGCCATCCTGGGCCTTCTTCCTACAGACGTTGATCTACTACTGTAATGTTGCTGGCATGTCAGGCAAGTTGACGTGGAACTTATGTTTATTCCCGAATGTGGATTAGTGCATGGAGGCGTGGGTACGTTGTTGATGGGGTTTGATATTACTACTATCCTAGGTGTAGTATGGGTCTGGTCGTCCTCTTCATCACTGTAGGGTTGCTTCGTCTCATGTGGTCTTCCTTTGTGATCTTGTGTTTTGATCGTAGTAGGACCTTCCCCTATCCTTTGCTTCTTCTCTTGTCGAAACCTTTCTTCTCCCCTTGTAAGACCACTTTCTTCCTCGATTTCCCTCACAGTCTCGTCGAAAATTGCACCCATCTACCCCTTATCTTCCCATTCGTCTCCCCCCTTTTGTCATGGTATCCAATGCCTCTGCAGACCGGATTTCTACTACTCAAGGTGCATCTTTAGTATGCCCTTTTCACAAACAAGCATATTAATTGACAATTGTAGAGACAACAAGAACCTACCTCTGGGTCCATTGAAAAATTATCTTTCTTCTTCGATGTAGGACTTGGTGATTTCGACAACGAACTCAGTGATATATCCTTCCAGGATACTATCCAACTAGTCTTCAACAGCATGTGATGCCTTGTTATCAATCTCCTGTAACTTCTAGATCAGTTCAGGGGTTCAGGACGTTGGCTTGCCTCCTTGGAAATTTGTCTTACAATAGGTGAATCGCGCCAACCACTCATACAAAATGATGGGGAATTCAGAGAAAAATACTCATGTGGACCTTCGTGTGTGTACCTTTCCAACCACTTATCCATGGTCAGTCCAGGGTTCTGATTCACTGCCTCAACAAATTCTCGTAGCTTCTGATCGAACCAATCTTGAATTTCTGGTCTTGTCGGATGCCACATATCCTCCTCTCAATCGTAACAAGGTCACACAGGAAATTGGAAATTACAAGATTTTTTCCTTAAGTTTCTTTTCAAACCTTTTTCTTACCTTTTCTGTGTTTGAATATTTGCGTTTTAATCCATTTTTCTTCCTTGTTGCTTGTTATTTTTGTTTGGGAAAATACATAGCTTATAGTTGTTAGAATATTTTTCGTTGGCATGAGATGTAATATTCCTCGAAGGGAACAAGTTCCGAGCAAACACGAAACGGACTCTGCAAATTTGGGAAAAGAGGGCAGTTGTATTTGTTTTTTTTACATTGCATGGAATGGGAAAATAACAAATATGTTTCAATAGACTAAAGAGATTGCATTTCCAAGTAATAACAAACACCATCATATCCCTACATTATGGACAACTTGGTTTAGAAGAGGTTCTCTACTCAAATATTTACAACTACATTATGGAGAACTTGGTTTAGAAGAGATTCTCTACTCAAATATTTACAGTTCTACATTATGGAGAACATGGTTTAGAAGAGGTTCTCTACTCAAATATTTACAACATAGAATTCTTGTGTGAAATATTTGATTCAAACAATGCAAAGAAACACCCTACAAAGAGTGCAATAAAAATTGCAAAATGCAAGCTAGATGCAACATTATTTTATTTTGTAGAAAACATGAAACTTTTGAAAAAGGAAATGTTTAAGGATTTTTTAAACAAATTATTGTAAAGGCGGTTATTCTTTTGGTTTTAACCACGATATGTCAATTGCTTAAAAGGAAAATCCTATTGGGAAAGTAGCTAGCTCAAGCGAATTTTTTTATTCAATGCATGTATTTTTTTTTAAGAAAGGATCGAACACTTTTTTTCTTGGCTTCAAGTCCTAGATAGCAAGTTATGTTTTGGTGCAATGCAACTGATAGAAATAAGTATTGACTTGTCAATAATTCCATGGAAAGTAGTTGTGTTTTGGTTTTCTTTTGCAAATGACCTTGTTCTTGGTTTCTTGACTTTTCTTTTATTACCTAAAGCGAATGGTCGAAAGAGTAAAAGAAACTATAGATTGGAAAAGAAGTGTAGAATACAACAAATTAAAATGATTATTGGTCATGAATGGGTTGGTGCAGCAACTAAAAATCATAAAAAAAGTACGACATATGGCACATTAACAAGATTCTTTCTTGAGAATGCATTTTCATAGAATAGATCCATTTCTAAAGCTTATAGTTGTAGGAACAAATTCAAATAGAACTTAGTCAATTCTGATGCAATTATTGGAACATCTCCTTGTTTTCACAGAATTTATATTAAGGTGAAGCATGTAACCTATGCAATATGAACCCTTTTTTTAGATTATATCAAAAGAAAGGAGAAAAAGGGTATAACAAGGCTAGATTTTGCATTCTTGTGTAATATTTTGACATAGATAATGATATTACATGATCTTTCAATTACATTTTAGAATTTTTGTCCCTGTCTAGTAGTTCAGATAATGCATTTGCAATTACAGAATCATATCCATGAATAGAAATCAGCCATATTTACCTAGGTGTAATTAACATTCTATGTCTAGTCCATGAAGAGATGATGTTAAGGTCAATAAAAAATTTCAAAACATTGTATTAACCAACAAAGAAACTTTACTTAAAAACGACATAGGCTTTTTTAGCCATATAGCTAATGTTTCCCATTATACCGACTTGTCTACACAGCTTTGGACATTGCAATATTTTTATTTGTCAAACTAATTGCATCAATAAAGGACATTTTATCCTTAAAAACCATCATTTTCCAATGTTTAATAATATTCATTTGTTATTTCTTATCATTAGAACTGTTCTACTCACTTTTCTAAAATGCAACTACTCCAAGCAATAAAACGTTTAAAAGAAGGCTGGGAAACTTTTAAAATTTCATTTGCAAGAGATTAAATTGGATGAAAAATAAAAGTTTTGCCTATTTTATTATTAATACAATTTTTTTCCTGCAAAGGAAGAAGCATATTCCTATATAAAAGCTCTTCTTTCCATTTTTTTTGGAATAGTGTCTAGGTTGATGCTACTAAAACCGAAACGGAGCTTGCATGATGGTGATTCCAATATGCATAAAAAAATTCCAAACATAATGTCATCATCCATTAGATTTGGCCAAAAGTGATCAAGCATTGGACCATTGTTGTCGTTTGAAGCCATTGCTTTCCATAAATGAATGCATTTTTTTTGGGTCGTGTCCTTTTGTAACATCTCTACATTGAAACATACAACGACTAAAGTCTTTTTGTTTCATAGAGTATGGAAGGATACAAAGCCTAAGAAGGAAAAAAGGTTTTCAAGTGGAGTTGTTGGTCTGTTATAATGATTTACTAGGCCAAAGAAACGATGATTAACTTGGAATCCAGTTACACTCGCTTAAAAAAATTTGTTACATATTTTTTGAAGCTGTTATCTATTATTAGATTTTTAAAACAAGTAGCAATTCCATGTACAACAAATGTCAAGACAAGGTTATTTTATTTTGCGATTAGGTCTCTTGATAGCACAATATATTTGCAGCGTAGGTCTCTTGATAGCACAATATATTTGCTTGCATAAACTCGTTTTCATTTATAACATCTTCCCTATGAAGTGACAGGATACGTGTGTTCAAATTGCATATTCGCAAAAAGTTTTGTTTGTTCTTTAGTTCTTTTTTAGAATGGATCCCATATTGAAATTTCCATTCTGAATGTGTTTCAAGTCTTATGAGTTTGCTAGCACCTTTATAGGTGAGAGATAAATTTTTATCTTCTAACTTATTTATAAGATACAACGAGTTACTGTTTTTTAAACTGGAAAGAGATAAATTTTATCTTCTAACTTATTTATAAGATACAATGAGTTAATGTATTTTAAACTGGAAAGAGCGGTATATATAATATCATGTTGTTTTATTCTTGTAGGATCAAATGCCAACCTACACATTGTTAGGTCTTGTGCTCTATGAATTGTTCATGCATATTGGGAGCAGGGATGGGTGCTTGGTTTGCTTGATAAACTTGGTGGTTGGAAACCATACGGACAGAGCTAGAGGGCTCGATTTCTTCTCCAAAACCCCTGAATAGCACTGGAAGGAAATGTACGGCCTGAGGGACTGTGTAGTAGAGAAGGGACTGATTCCTTGTGTTGGGTGTGTGTGGGTGTCTTAGAAGCCAGGCTAGTTCTGGTGTAGGTGTTCTTGGCTCTGTAATGAGTTCAACAGCTTAGCATTTATCATTTCCCAACTCCTTGATGGCCTGATAAACCTGACCATGTTGGCTTGGCTATCTTGTTGATGGCTTAATAAACCCAACTGTGTTGGCTTGGCTGTGTTTTGTGTATCCTTGGCTATTTGTAAGCCTGCTTGTTCCCTATTCCTTGGAGAATCATGCCCAACTCGGGGGTGGCAGCGTTGCTGAGAGATTAACGAGCACGCTGGCCTATGGTTGGATGGAACGTTGCAGCGACGTAGCTGGTTGCGGAACGAGATCTTCATAAGATAAGTAATCTTGCCTATTTTATTTTTGCAATCATATTTTCTGTTAATGAATGTGATGAACATGTAGAATGCTTGTATGAACGTATGTTTGCTTCCGCTGTATGATAAATGATCATGTATGCATGTTCTAGTTCAAAGCATTTTATTTCAGCACTTCAGCAATTTCATGAATGCACATGTTCATGGGGCTGGTTGCCCGGATGGTTGAGGCCATTGTAGCGTCCTCTTCGTCGGTCGGAGGATTGGGGATGCTACCGTATGGTATCAGAGCTCATGTTGCAGCATGGGCCTGAATGGACCACGAATATGCAGTGACAGAAGCAGGATTTCTTTATGCCCAGCAGAGATCAGAAGTGGATGACAGAAAACTTTCAAAAATTTGTCTAAGTGTTTGAACTATCGGTTCATCGGAACACTTCGCGGGAAGGACTTCCGATGTAGTGGAGAGCTAGACAGAAGCATACCCGACGGAGGACATTTGAAAGGAAAATTGTGGAAAATTTTCAAAGTGTTCGACGTCCGTCGACAGAACATAGTTGATCGAGCTCCCACCGTTGCGGATGGCTAGACAACTACACGTCCGACGGGTAAGGCCTCTGGCTGCCGACGCCGTAAAGGAAGTTTAAATTTTTTTTCTAGGGCCCGGAATCGTCGACTATCGAAAGAATATAGTGTTTTGTGTGCCGCCGTTTCGGAAGCCTAGAGCACTAGTCTTCCGATGAGAAAAGACTGTCAATACCGATCAGGTTATGCCTCAGCAGATTGGGCTACCGATCGGGAGAAGATCGAAGATGATGGGTCGCCATTGCGGCTGCTGATGGAACTATTTCGCCGATAAAAGAAGAGAATGGAGCCGATCAAGCAACGAAAAGGAAGACTAAAGGGGGGAAATTTCAAAAAAAATTATAAGTCCTGGAGTCGTTAGCCATCGGTGATGGTTAGTGGATAGAGCTTCCGACAGCCGATGAGTTATGGTCCGCGGAACCTGTAGTGGGATCACTACCCACCGTTGCGGCTTTTTAGTGAACTATCCTCCCGATGAACAGTGCACCCAATCGCCGATGAACAGCGGAGGAAGTTAGTTGTTTGGACTGCCGAAACGTCGGAATGTTAGTTGGGACGAGACTCGATCCTGTACAAGGAAATTTTGAGTTTTCCATGGGATTTCCCAGCAGATTTCGACAGTTTTTCAAGGGAATTTTCAGCGGTTTTTTAGTGGATTTTCAGGGCTGAAAAGGAGAAAGTGGTAGCGATCTTATGTGCCAGATTGCACGAAAATCATAGTTTTACAACAACAAAAAAAAACGAGGGCACTGCCCTCGACCCGCCCTGCAGTGGTGCAGGGAAGCCACAAGAGGGAAAGTCCCCTTGACCCTTGTTGTCCCCCTCAGACAAACGTTCTTTGATGAAGAAAATTCTATGTTTTGGGAAAACTTGTAATTTTATAATTTTTCCAGGAGAAAGTAAGTGATTCTGATTTATATCAATGTTATGCATCTAACACTTATGTTACTAACACGTTTGCAGAATCATAGTCACCTTCGAGAGCAGTATTTTAGGTAGTACAGTTTGGTAAATAAGTGGTGGTTCAGTTATGAGAACCCATGATGGATATGATGCTCAGGATTCTTACGAGTGTGCCTGAGATGCCATAGGAGAAAATGTCCATAACGAAAATGATGACATAGAGTCTAATGGAAGGAGATTCCAAGAGACACCGTCAGATGTTGCAGCCACTATGAGAAGCTTAATCAAAGCCCAGGAAGAGCAGCATCAGTTGAATCCTACAATGTTGCAGAGTTTGACAGACTTGCAAAGAAAGATAGACTCTGGACAAGGTATAGCAAGACCAGAAGGCAGTAAGAGCAGTACTAGGAGAAGGAGAAGGACTTCTAGTGGATCATCTAACTCTGAAGAATCCAACAGGGATTCAAGTTCTCCTTCTCATAAAAGGAAAAGAAAGAGACACCATAGGGATCGCTCTTAGGATGAATTTAAGAAAGCTAAACCTCCTACATTTGATGGTGAGGTAAAGATTGGACAAGAGGCTGAAGCTTGGCTTCTTGGGATAAAGAAGTACTTTCAAGTGCATGATTATTCAGGAAACATGAAGGCAAGAGTTTCCATATTCAATCTGAATGGAAGGGCATCCATTTGGTGGGAATACTTCAAACAAGTAAAGAGGATCAGTGAAAGGAGACTTAAGTGGAAACAGTTCAAGAAGTATTTCAAGCAGAAATACCTCTTTGACAGGTATTATGATGACAAGATTAAGGACTTCCATGAGATGAGATTGGGACAGCAAACCATGGAAGAGTATGCAAACAAGTTTTTGGAGCTGTTGAGGTATGTCCGATACATCATAGATGAAAAAGTGAAGGTCCAACATTTTCTGAGTGGGTTGCCTCAGTCTTACAAATATAGAATTGAGTTTTATGAACCTAGAACTCTTGAAGAAGCAACAAGGAAGGCTAAGTATTACTATGAGCAAAGCAAGGGTAAGCCGAATTACCATAAGGCATGGAAGGACAAGAAGAATGAGAAGTTTAACCAAAGAAAGAAGGGTTTTAAACCTTCTAACTTCAGGAATCAGCAGAAGTAGCCATTTCAAGCTGCGAGTAAACCAGTTGGAATGACAGGAGAAAAGCCTAAGGATCCACAACAGAATAGAGGGCCACTCCAATGTTGGAAATGTGGAGGACCCCACATGCACATAAATTGTCCACTCGAGAATGAGAGTGCAAAGCCAGCTTGTAACATTCAAGAAGCAGAAACAGTGGGTCAAGTAGTAAGGGCAGTCCCTAAGATCCATACAGCACCGGAGGACTGCCAGGCAGATCACCAGTCAACTGTGGTTGAAGTTGCAGGTAAGATTGTTGAACACTCTGTTTCTATTTTGATTGACCCTAGTTCTACTCACAGTTACATTACTCCTAGAGTAGTGGAGACTTGTGCTTTTAAGAAAGTAAAGCATAGGAAGTCTTGGTTAGTTCAGCTAGCCACTGGAACTAAGAGAAAGGTCAGTGAAGTGGTAGAGAAATGTCCATTGGTCATGGATGGATTGGTCACTTGTGTAGATCTGAATGTTCTGCCACTTGGTTCCTATGATGTTCTCATTGGAATGGATTGGTTGGAAGCTCACAGAGTGAAGCTTGATTGTTACAATAAGACTTTCGAATGTATGAATGAAAAAGGGAACCTAGTAGTTGTGAAAGGTATTCCAAAGGTGATTTTAGTACGACAGGTTTCAGCAATGCAATTAAAGAAGTTCTATAGGAAAGGTTGCGAGATGTATGCAACTCAGATTCTGGAGACATCAAAAGATGAAACTCCTAGGTTGGAGGACTATCAGGTGTTACAAGAATTCATGGATATGTTTCCTGATGAGATTCCAGGGCTTCCTCCAAATAGGGACATTGACTTCACAATTGAACTTGTGCCAGGAGCAGCACCAGTGTCCAAGGCACCCTACAAGATGAGTACACCGGAGATGCTAGAGTTGAAGATGCAACTGCAAGAGTTGTTGGAAAAGAAGTATATCCGACCGAGTGTGTCTCCTTGGGGAGCACCAGTTCTGTTAGTAAAGAATAAAGATGGTACACTCAGGTTGTGTATTGATTACAGACAATTGAACAAGGTTACTGTGAAGAATAAATATCCTTTGCCTAGGATTGATGACCTCTTTGATCAAATGAGACGAGAAAGGGTATTTTCCAAGATTGACTTGAGGTTTGGTTACCATCATGCGAGAATCAAGGATGAAGAGATTCATAAGATAGCCTTCAGAACAAGGTATGGACATTACGAGTTTGTAGTGGTACCATTTGGCCTCACAAATGCACTAGCTACATTTATGTGCCTTATGAATAGTGTCTTCAGCAGGTATTTGGACAAGTTTGTTCTTGTTTTCCTTGATCACATTCTTGTTTACTCTAAGAATGAGGAAGAACACAAAGAGCATTTGAGATTGACATTGCAATTGCTCAGGGAGCATCAGTTGTATGCAAAACTGAGCAAGTGTGACTTCTATAGAGATAGAATTCAGTATTTGGGTCACATTATCTCAGAGGAGGGTATATCTGTGGACCTTGAAAAGATTGAAGCCATTATGAATTGGCCTACTCCAAGAAATGTGGCAGATGTAATATCTTTTATGGGACTTGCAGGATACTATAGGAGATTCATTGAAGGATTCTCCAAAGTTGCACATGCCATCACTTCTTTGCAAAGGAAGGGGATGAAGTTCGAATGGACATCAAGGTGTGAATAAAGTTTCCAGTGGTTGAAGAATCTTCTCACTAGTGCACCAGTATTGAAAGTTGCAGATCCGGAGAAATATTTTGTGGTGTGTACCGATGCATGTGGACAAGGGCTTGGAGGAGTCCTTATGCAAGACAACCACGTGATATGTTATGAGTCAAGAAAGCTGAAGGAGTATGAGAAGAACTATGCCACTCATGATCTAGAGCTTGCAGCCATAGTGTATGCTCTCAAGATGTGGAGGCATTACTTGATGGGTAGAAGATTTGAGCTCAGAACAGATCACTGTGGACTGAAGTATTTGTTTGATCAGCCTACTCTGAATGCTAGGCAAGCAAGATGGCTGGAATTTTTATGTGAGTTTGATTTTGAAATCAAGCACATAAAGGGAAAGGAAAATAAGGTAGCTGATGCACTCAGCAGGAAGATGCAAGAAATGCATGTGGCATCTCTTAGTATTTGCCAATTAGATTTGAGGCAGCAGATTGTTAGTCATGCTGCTGGAGATGAATTGTATGAGCAAGTAAAAGACAAATTGCAACAACAAGGTCTTGAGAAGAGGTATGAGGGATATAAATTGGAAGAATATGGACTTCTCACTTATAAAGGTAGAATTTATATTCCGAATGTAGCAGGTTTGAGGAGAGTTGTTATGGATGAAATCCATCAAGCTCCATATTTTGGTCACCCAGGATATCAGAAGACAATTGCTATAGCTAGAAAGCAGTACTTTTGGCCAGGAATGAAAAAGGACATGGCTGAATACATTTCAAGGTGTATGAAATGTCAACAGGTAAAGGTTGAACATCAACATCCAACAGGTTTGTTGTAGCCTTTGCCAGTTCCAGAATGGAAATGGGAAGTTATTTCCATGGATTTTATTACAGGATTGCCGATGACTTGGAGACAACATGATTCCATCATGGTTGTGGTAGACAAGTTGACAAAGGCAACACATTTTATACCGGTTAAGTCTACGCATAAGACTGATGATATTACAAAGATCTTCATGAAGGATATTTTCAGATTGCATGGATTGCCGAAGGCAATAGTCTCTGACAGAGATGTCAAGTTCACTTCCAACTTTTGGAAGGGGTTGTTTGCAGATTTGGGTACAAAGCTAAACTTCAGCACTGCATACCATCCTCATACAGATGGGCAGACAGAGAGGGTTAATCAGGTGCTTGAAGATATGCTTTGCATGTACGTGATGGACAAACCGGCCAAGTGGGAAGATTACTTACACTTGGTACAATTTGCTTATAACAATGGACAACAGGCATCCTTGGGGATGAGTCCGTATGAAGCTTTGTATGGAAGAAGGTGTAGAACACCTGTGATTTGGGACAACCCTGTGAATAGGATTGTGCTTGGGCCAGAATTGCTCAAGGAAATGGAGCAAGAGGTTGTAAAGATCAAGAAGAATTTGAAAGCAACACAGGACAGACAGAAAAGCTATGCAGATAAGCATAGGGTGAACAGGGAGTTCAGTGTTGGGGATCATGTTTACCTCAGAGTGAGGGCAAGGAAGAGTTCCTTGAAGCTTGGAAGTTGTGCCAAGCTGTCACCAAGATATTGTGGGTCGTTTGAAGTGCTTGAAAGGATAGGGCCAGTTGCATATAGACTTGCATTGCCTGCTAGCACTAGGGCTCATAATGTTTTTCATGTTTCTTTGCTTAAGAGATATGTACATGATCCTAACCATGTGATAAATTGGGATGTGATTCAGGTGGAACCCGAGGGAGAGTTCCGAATCAAGCCAATGCGCATCCTCGATAGGAAGGTCACAATGCTCCAGAA
>LPNX010436980.1:361928-384165 GCA_001517045.1 Pseudotsuga menziesii | reverse complement strand
TACGGACCTGAAGAGGCTACATGGGAGCTGGAGGATGCCATGCGGTTGGCACATCCATTTTTGTTCAATTCTGCGGAACACTGAGGCGATACCAGTGTAGCATTTTGTGCAAATTTTGTAAAGCACTGAGGACAATGCTATTGAAGGGGGAGGGGAATGTAACACCCTGGTTTTGACCCCATTGCATTAGATGTATATGATGTAAATAATCATGGTGCCGAGCTAAAGGCCAAGGCCCCACCATTGATTGGTTATGCTGTATTTCAGGTTGAAATTGTCACCGATGGTATATCGGGGCATGCAGCATTTATTAAGTTTTGTCATCATGTAAATATGCATCTTTAATTAAAATGAACCCCGACAAGCTACGTTTGCGGCAACTAAATTGAGAAGGGGCATGATTTTCACAAGGATAAGGGTGGGGGAATGTCAAACCTTGAGCCATGAGAGAAAATTCATGTGTTACCACCTTGTCTTATCCAACCACCACCATTAAAGCTTTGCTGTTAGTTGGGGCAGTTATGGTTGGCAGTGGAGTGTGGCAGGACTATCAGTCCTTTCCCATACGCACACTCCACCAGCATGGTTGACCTCACGATGGCAAGAAAACCACTGCCATCACTCCAGTGGACACTCCCTCATTCTCTCTCCATTACTACACATCCTCTTCATTGTCTTTTCATCCTCACGCCGGAGCGGAAGTCTTGTTCATTCTCCCACACAGGAGTTTTCCTGGTTTCACGAACGCAGTTTTCCTCTGTGGATTTTGCAGATGGTGTGGGAAGATAATTTCTTCATAGACTGATTTGTGGGTTCGCTATGGTCTCCCTTACATTACAGTGTGTTTCATTGGGGCCTTCTTTACATTTTGGGGACGGGAATCTGTTCCTTTTCACGCACAGGCATCTATTCTGGTTGATCTCACGCAGCCAGGAGCGGAGCCGCTTATTGGTGGTCATTCACGTTTTTCCACAGAGTGGAATCGGGTGTGTTTTCTCTCTATATTTTGGGATTTGGTGCAAGTTTCCCTCCCGCTCAGGTTGAGAGTATGTATCTTCTTCCCCAGTGTGGCCTGTGTAGGTCTTTTCCATTTGCTTAATTGTCCAGGACAGACTGTTGTTTTCCCCATGTTTTAATTTGTGTTTACTGATACGTTTTGGGGACTGTTGTAATTTGCTTGGGAGTCATTTTGGCCATGATAGGGCCAAGAACAACTCAGGAGCCGTTTCCCTGTCTAAGATGTAACTGCTGATTAATTGCATGCGTGCAATGGTTGGTTTTTGGACTGTATTGGGAGCAGGGATGGGGGCTTGGTTTGCTTGATAAACCTGGTGGCTGGAAACCACACGGATGGAGCTAGAGGGCTAGATTTCTTCTCCAAAACCCCCAAATAGCACTAGAAGGGAATGCAGGGCCTGAGGGACTATGTAACATAGAAGGGACTATTTCCTTGTGTTGGGTGTGTGTGGGTGTCTTAGAAGCCAGGCTAGTTCTGGTGTAGGTGTTCTTGGCTCTGTAATGAGCTCACCAGCTTAGCATTTAGCCTTTTCCAACTCCTTGATGGCCTGATAAACATGACCATGTTGGATTGGCTGTCTTGTTGATGGCTTGATAAACCCAACTGTGTTGGCTTGGCTGTGTTTTGTGTATCCTTGGCTATGTGTAAGCCTACTTGTTCCCTATTCCTTGGAGAATCATGCCCAGCTCGGGGGTGGTAGCATTGCTGAGAGATTAAGGAGCACGCTGGCCTATGGTTGGGTGGAATGTTGCAGCGACGTAGCTGGTTGCGGAACGAGTTCTTCATAAGATAAGTAATCTTGCCTATTTTATTTCTGCAATCATATTTTCTGTTAATGAATGTGATGGACATGTAGAATGCTTGTATGAACGTATGTTTGCTTCTGCTATATGATAAATGATCATGTATGCATGTTCTAGTTCAAGGCATTTTATTTTAGCACTTCAGCAATTTCATGAATGCACATGTTCATGGGGTTGGTTGCCCGGATGGTTGAGACCATGGTAGCATCCTCTTTTCCAGTCAGAGGGTTGGGGATGCTACAGCTAGCACTAGAGCTCATAATGTTTTTCATTTTTCTTTGCTTAAGAGATATGTACATGATCCTAACCATGTAATAAATTGGGATGTGATTCAGGTGGAACCTGAGGGAGAGTTCCGAACCGAGCCAATCCGCATCCTCTACAGGAAGGTCACAATGCTCCAGAACCGGGCCATAGGTCGGGTAAAGGTGCAATGGGAGCACTATGGACCTGAAGAGGTACATGGGAGCTAGAGGATGCCATGCGATTGGCACACTCATTTTTGTTCAATTTTGTGGAACACTGAAGCGATACCAGTGTAGCATTTTGTTCAATTTTGTAAAACACTATCCTCAGTGCTATTAAACGGGGGGGGGGGGATGTAACACCCCGATTTTGACCCCGTTTGCATTAAATGTACATGATGCATATATTGTAATGAATCGTGGTGCGGAGCTAAAGGCAAAATCCCCACCATCGATTTGGTTGTGTTATGTTTCGGCGAATGGAATCGTTGTCGAAGGTATATCGTGGTATATGACACATATTGAGTTTTGTAATCATGTAAACATGCATTTTTAATTAATTGAACCCAACCAGCTATGTTCACTGCAACCATATTAAAAATGGCATGATTTTCCTAAGGATAGGAAGGGGGGATTTATCAAACCTTGAGCCTGTGGGGAAAATCCATGTGTCAGCTGTTAAACCCCTCTACTTGTCACCCACCCTTTTGAATTGCTCACCTTCCCTTTTCCTATCCAACTACCATATTAAATGTTCTGCTGTTAGTTGGGGTAGTTATTGCTGGGGAGTGGAGTGTGGCAGGATTGTCAGTCCTTTCCCACACACACACTCCACCAGCAGGTTGAACCTTAGGCGGGTAGGAAAAAGACCACTACGCCCATCACTCCATTCTCACCACGATGGCAGGAGCACTCTCCCACTCGCGATTTTTCCTCGTTCATCCTTACGCATAGGGACGTTCTGTTAACCGACGCACCGTTTGGCACTGTGGCTTGCTCATCCTCATGTAGGAGAGGGATCATTCTCCTCATGCACGGATTGAGTTTCCATTGTTTTTGGCCACGCGGGAAAGGAGGAGTTCCGTCTTTGACTGTCATTCATGTTTTCTAGTGAGGGGTATCTGGTGTGTTTTCCATCCATATTTTGGGGTCTGTGTGTAAATTTCCCTTATGTACAGATTGGGAGTTTGTTTTCTTCCCCATTATGGCCTGTGTAAGTTTCCTCATGGCTTCATTGTCGAAAATGGGCTATTTTTTCCCCACGTTTGTGGGGTTTGTTTGCTTTTACGTTTTGGGCTGCTGTAGACTGCTATGGAGTCGTTTTGGCCATGATAGGGCCAAGAACGACTCAGGAATTGTTTTCCCTGTCCAAATTGTGAATTGCTTGTTTAACTGCGTGTATGCAATGGTTGGTCTTCGGACTGTGTTGGAGTAGGGACGAGGGCTTGGTTTGCTTGATAAACCTGGTGTGTTTGGGAACCACACAAACAAAGCTAGAGGGCTGGATTTCTTCTCCACAACCCCTGAATAGCATTGGAAGGGAGGTCAGGGCCTGAGGGACTGTGTAGCAGAGAAAGGACTGATTTCCTTGTGTTGGGTGTGTGTGGGTGTTCTAGAAATCAGGCTAGTTCTGGTGTAGGTGTCCTTAGCTCTGCAATGAGCTCACCAGCTTAACAATTGGCCTTTCCCAGCTCCTTGATGGCCTGATAAACCCAACTGTGTTGGCTTGCATGATTTGTGTATCCTTGGCTATGTGTAATCCTGCTTGTTCCTTATTCCTTGGGGAAGTCATGCCCAGCTCGGGGGTGGCGGCGTTTCTGAGAGATTAAGGAGCACGCTGGCTTATGGTTGGGTGGAACGTTGCAGCGACGTAGCTAGTTGCAGGACGAATTATTTATAAGATAAGTATTCTTTCCCATTTCGCCTCTGCATTTATATTTACTATTTAATGAATCTGATGAACATGTTGAATGCTTGTATGAACGTATGTTTGCTTCCACTATATGATAAATAATTATGTATCTGTGCATGTTCTATTTCAAAGCATTTTGCTTCCCATTTTTATGTATGTTCATGTTCATGGGGCGGTTACCCCGAACGTTAAGGACACCGTAGCGTCCTCTTCGCTGGTCGGAGGGGCAGAGACATTATAGGATCAATCATGCAGCTATACATATTCTTGAGCTGGTTTATCACATTCCACTTCTTCCTAAGGGGAAGATTTGTCTAGGCATATTCATTTAGTTTGGAGTGTATACAGTTTTTTGGTTTCTCTTTCATGCCCATTTTTTAGGGAGGATTTTCCCCATGTGGTTTTACCTCTTTCCTTAGTTCATATGGATTAATAATGTAAAGAGTGACCATAAGCCTTTATTGCTTGGGCCCTCAATAATTTCTCACAACCATTTTGGCATAAGGGGGGTGTTGGACATAATTTCCATATAGACCTTAGTTAATAATATTTGCATAAGGTTCCAAGTGTTTAGTGTAAGTTCTTCCATGTGAAAAGGGTTCTATTTCCTAGTCTAGTTTCTTGCATTATAGTTTGTTCACATTTGACCCAATTAGACTAGTGGTTATTCCATAAAGATTGTTTGTTGATAGTACACCCAATTTTGTTATTATGGGGACTCAATTCATGAATTTAATAGGAAGGCACCCATCTTGCATGTTTTATGGGATACGGATGGACCAAGGCCACTAATGCATTGTTTTTGGTCAAATTTCTCATTAATGGACACTCCCAAGCCACTAAAANTTCATGAATTTAATAGGAAGGCACCCATCTTGCATGTTTTATGGGATACGGATGGACCAAGGCCACTAATGCATTGTTTTTGGTCAAATTTCTCATTAATGGACACTACCAAGCCACTAAAACACCTAAAGTTCCCTCCTGATGGTTCATTTCATACTTGTTGACTAGCCTAACCACTAGATGGTCCATCTAGGTTCATTTCACCTCATTATGGCCACTACTTGGAGTTACACTTGGCACAGTGTCATAGAATTGAAGAATTAGTCAAGATAAGATAGAATTAATGTGAGCTACTCAACTCACCTCTAAGCCTCTCGATTTTGTCTCTTGAGAGAAACTGTATATTGTACTCAACTTATTGAATAAGACGCAATGGAAGATCAATCCACTTGAATGTTTTACTCTTGTGTTCTACTTAATATTTTCTTCATATTTCTTCTATTTTCTTGTCTATATTTGGTAAATTATAAGTGAAGCTTTCTCTAGTAATCTAGATCTATGTTGGATTTGCACATGGTTCAGAACATATTGTTGTGATGTTGTGCATTCCAAAATTTAACAATTTCAGTCAAGAATTTTTCAAAGGACATGTCATTTGGATATACTTTTGTTCCAAATGCATTAACATATTTTTCTCCTTTTGCAATGTCTCTTTTGTTGCATTTTCTAATGGATAAAAAATTAGAGTCTTATCTAATGGAGGAAAATGGAAATTGAATCTACAATTAGATACACGTTTTTTTTGCATGTTTTGTATGATAATGAGTTTGAGACATTATGATATTTTCATCAAGAAATGATTATGAGTCAGTAGATATATGTTTATCAACAAATGCAATGATCTCATCATTAAAGGTTTTATCATAGACCGGTGCATTATTTACCCAAATCATTCCATGCTCATGCTCATTACCTCTATGTTGGCATTTTGTTGTAAAGAAATAGTCATCGACTTTTCCAAAGAAATATTTATTGTTTAAAATCAAAGATTTGAAATAATTTATTCTATGCCTATACTAACGACTACATATTATAGGGTATTTCTTAATTAGGGAATTGATATTTTGTTCTGAAATATTGTCAAAGTTCTTTGGTGGTTGTTGGTTTTCAATTTGTTGCAATGCATCACACAATGGAGTCCAAAGGTGTTCTGCACTTGTCAAGGTTATAAATAATGTTGATGGGGTGAGTTGTCATAGCATGGAGAAAGCATATTTTCTCGTGTTTTTGAAATAATCAGGCGACATTCCTGTTGCTTTCAAAGACTGAAATGCAATGGATGATTTAAGTATTTGCTCAAGTTTTTTTTTCTTTCTGACATCTTTTGCCAAAAAAAAATTTCCTTTCAATTCTTTTTTGCAAATCGATACAAGAAGTACTTGAAACTTGTTTAATAAGAATTTGTATTTGTTTAAAGAAAACATTTGTGTTGTGTGGTTCAAAGTCAGTAGACATCTGTGAAAGCTACCGATGTGTTATTTGTTGATATAAGAACCTACTTGAAATGTCTTCGTGCCTACTAGAACCGTAAAAAAATGTATGGAAATTTAAATCTTCGGAGAACTTGACTTGGAAGATTCCCAGTGGTATAAATGGTTCTAAATGTGCAATTTGTGAATTTTTTTTATACAAATCATCTATTACATGAGTCTGTCCATATCCATGTACCCTTGTTTCACAAAATTGTTTTGTTTCTATGTCTTCCTAAATGGTCTCATCTATTTCTATCGTTGAAGTGTTTGCACATTATTCTTCAATTCCTTTCTTAAATATCTCTTCCCAAGTAGGACTAATGATTGCTCCTTCATTTTGGTATAGCTCATGCTTGTACAACTCATTCAAGGAAAGCATGGAATTCCTTGGTTGGGCATTTCCAAACAAGTATGTGTTTTTGAATTCAAGTTTGTATTTCAACATCACTACAATTGTCATTGAATATTCCAAACTCTAGGGAAACACATTATAAATTTTATCTAAGTTTGTAAGAATGTTAATTGTTGTCCCAGTGAATCCAAGTTGTGCGTTTTTGTACCCAATTTTCTTTTATGTGCAAATTCCATTCTTGGTGATACTAACCATTCTTTTAATCGGGTCAAAGCTTCAACGACAGGCATTTTTGCATTACGATGAATTTGGAAAGGACCTGCATATTTAGGAAATTTCGCATTGCATAATGACCGATTGCAAATAGACAAATCTATTTGCATTGACTGAAGAGATACATTGTCTTTTTCCTCTAGAGAAAAAGCATAAATTCTTAACTACCCCTTGTCTTATTTCTAATGATTTATGGTGAAAATGAAATAGCACGGCAAGGTAATCAAACAAACAATTGCATGGTTCATAATAAAAGTATTGCAAACTAATCAATTGTGAATTTGATAATGTGTCATTAATTTCTTTTGCACTTGAACTAAATAGAAAAAATCAATTTGTTTTATCTATACAAAAGAGCTTGGTAGGAATTCCATTTTTTCCATTTTTAGAAGCCATCTTAGAATATGCAAGAAAACAGAGAAGCAAATTTGAAAAGCAGTCCAAGTATTTGCACCCACCGCAACAATTTTGAAATGTTTTAGACATTGCAATGTTCTAGATGAAAAAATACATGTAAATCCCAGCATAGGAATATAAAATAAGAAAAAAAAGTATTACATGGCAAAAAAAAGAACGAATCCTTGTGCATTTTCAGAACACTATTTTACTTGCAATAATGAATGACTATATATATATAATTGTTATTTCCTTGAAATTGCATGAAGAAGGCAAGTTTTTCAATAGATAATAAGGGAAGGGGAAAAACAGATTTTAGTGGAGGTTATCCAAAAAATGGAAAAGTGGGGGAAAAATATGGGCGAACAACATCTATACACAACAATGTTGATGTTGGAGTATGAATAATCATCCAAGGGATTAGCTAGTCTAGACAAATATTGATTCAAAATTGAGAAGCATACTAAAAAAACAACCATGCCTTGCAGTATGAAAGGTACTAACAATGTTAGAAGTTGAAAGTGGTTTCTATGATTTTATAACAATCAGAGGAAACAATTACTAAAACAATAATCCTTTCTATTTGAAAAGTCAAAGAAAGCCATAAAATATTTTATAAAAGTATCAATGAAGGGCCTTATAAGGTGAAAATGGTAAGTATTGAATCATAAATACAAACATGTATTTTAAAATAAATCAAAATTCTAAATGAAGGTGGGAAATATTCCTTTGGAAAGGCTAGAGTTGCAAATGAATTTGCAAAGCCCTGAAGCTAGAAAAATCTTTAAAAAATGAGAACTATTGCTTATGTTATTTGAAAAGGAAAAATAAGAAAAAAAAGGTAGCTCTGTTCTTGGGAAAAAGGAGGAAAAATAGTGAATAGCAATAAACAACATGCCGATAGGATTTTGAAAAGGAGAAATAAATTGTATAAATGAGGCTGGAAAAAGATCTATAACAATAAAGGATATTATGAGAACCATAAATCCATAAATCCTAATGCCTAGAAAATTACTAGAATAGTTGCCTTGAAATTACTATAGTAGAAAAGATGCACTAGGACATTTTATGGATATTTACCATAAACCCCAAAGGGAATTTGCATAGGTGAGAAATAAAATGTGAATCTAAGCTATGGAAAACATTACGGAAATTAATAATCAAGGAAGTGGCTTTACAATGAATTCAAGAACTCCTGAACGCACTTTCGTTTATATTGCATCAATGGCATTGGATGCCTACAAAATAAGTAGCAAAATTATTTACAATCTATTGAATAGACAATGGTAGAAAGAAAAATAATTTCTTATATAAACAATGACATAAATAATAATTGAATAAAAGTAGGTACTTTAAAAAAAAAATGCACCCCTTTATGCCTAGCCTTTATTGTCAATTGTTAATAAGGAAACAATACCAAGTGAAACATTTCTTCAACATACAACTCTAAAATAAAGAAACAACCCTCAGAGAAAGATAGAGTATCACTTGTTGTGTGTCCACTACTATAGGAACAATCAACTTATGTCCTCTGTAGAATACAATGAAACTATTTGTTGAAAAAATTAAAATACAAAAGTACCTAATCCTTGTTCATATCTTCACAATCCGCAACTATTGTAACTTCTTTGATATGCGTCTAGAAAGACAGTTTCCAAAACCACAATGTGCAATAACTGATGTGATCTATGGCTTTACTGATTCTATGATCTACGTTTGAAGACTAGCAATAATTTCTCACTCAATCACTTTTTCTCTTCTATTTTCTACGTCCTTCACTGACATCCAAAATATCGCACATCCAAAATGGTCATCCACTTTATCTTGCATTCTTCTTCATTATTTATCTCTGACTAGTTTGTGCGCTTCAACTACGTTGAAAAAATATACTTACTGTTATAAATTAGCCATTGATACCCCAAATAAATTCGAAGCTTGTCCAAATAGATTATCTCAGATCTTCATTCTTCACAAGATTACTTCACCACATCCATATCTTGCTTATCTATAGTATTCTTGGCTCATGAGATATGTCCACTTGGTAAGGTTCATTAACTTTAGATATCGCCCCACTTGTTTGTGTTTTCATCGAGTTAGGATATGCGTTGGCATGCCACTTATCACAATTCATATTTGTGTGTGTATGGCACACATATTCCAACGTCGTGATGGGACTTTTTTCACATAGGTTCATAACCCATATTTTTATTCACAATTCTTTGTACAACTTACCATTTTCCTTGTGGGACTTCTACACACGAACTTATTTCTTCTATTATTCATTCATAAGTCTCACACAAGTGGTATTTGTGCGTATCTGTCTCTTTCAATATTCTTGTTTAAGTTTTATTATATGCGCACTTGTGACCAAGGTCATAATGGAAACTTGGAATCTTTGGTCTCATCGGACTTCCACATTCCTCATGTTATTTCTGCGATCTTGCTTTGTATGAGGAAGTCTTGAGCATTACAACTTGTTAAACAATATCCTTAACATTCTCTTTTGTCTTTGAACATTTTCATCGATCAATTCAATCCATTTGAAATCTAATCTTTTGATATTTGATCCTTTTGACATTAGATCCTTTGACATCAATGGTAAGTTTGTTTACTTCCTTTGTAAATACATTGTTCTTTTTCATTGTGAGAAGTTTTGGCGCTTTGGGATTCTAGTCCTCTTAAAGTGTAGTTGACTTTAATAATTTTTGGTTCGCTCGAAAATGTATAATTATATTGAGAAACATGCAGTCATTTCAAATACTATCTACCCATAAACACCAGCTGAAATGTCATTTACTTCGGTAATTTTAGATGCTACTCATTAGATTCCAAGTCATTTAGCTTCTTAAATTAAGACCAAATGTCATATTTCCATTGCCACACCTCGGGCTCTGAAGCCTAAGCATGAACATTAGTAGATATGGACCCAATGAGACAACGGTTTTTTTTATAATTTTTTTTTTAAATTAAAGATTTATTGTGACCAATTCCATTTTAGCAATATTGATGTTTTTAAAATTATGATTAATAAATATTTTTAAAAACTATAAACCTTTTTTAAGTTTATTGGTATGCAACTAATTCAAAAGGGTGATAGCTATACTTATGCAATATTTGCTTCTAGCTTCTGTGGCAAATGCTTTCTTTTGAATGGTTTCTTGCTATGATATTATAATAGTATGATATTATAATATTATAAGTATTTCAGAGATTTCCCTCAGTTGACTATATTGATTAGGGAATTTTTTTTCTTTTAAAGTAGTTAGGAAAGTTAACCATAGTTTTTGGTGGTTCTTTGTCATCACCTTCACGGTGTTCTAATAACGTGGATCCATCAAAGAGTTGACTACTACTCTCTCAATAACCTTATTGGCTTGTGGTTTGTGTTCTATTATTGATGTCCATGGTTGGCTAATTTATGTGTTGTTTTCCTTAACTATTTATGAAGTAATGTCTTTGTGTTGTTGAGTAATTTATTTCTCTAGCAAATCCTCTTCTATAGAAGATGTATCTCATTTGTTATATAATGAAAAGGATAATGCTTATGTATTCTTCTTTTCTTTGTACTAGATATGTTTTAGAAGAAAGTAGATAGCCAAAGAGTTGGATTGTTTGATTATCCTTTCAAATTACAAACATTGTTATGTATTTGTTTCTTAATCATTTCTTTGAGCATAACAATGCTATGTTCATGAATGAGATTGGGAAAGAGAGAACCCCATAACAAATAAGAAACAACCATTTAGATGTCGAGTATATTTCAAGTAGATTGTGTGATCTAATTTTCAATAGAATATTTTTCATCTAGACTATGGTATAGGATATTTACATGTGGTGCAAGCAATAGCTATAGTATTTATCAAGTTACCTATAGAGACATTTGATCATGGAAACCGTGGTTCCTTCTTTGTTATGTTCTGATTCTACTACAATGTTTGTTGCTGGGTGATCCAATTGTGCCAATGCTTTCTTTCTATTGTAGATGAGGATTGGGGGGGATATCAATGCTTTCTTTCTATTGTAGATGAGGATTGGGGGGGATATAATTTTTTTTTTAGTATCAAGCTGCTTCCTTGAGAAGAATCCAACACAATTATAGGAAAAAAATATGAATTTATTGTCATTCCATTTCCTTTTGTTTTTGTCAATTTTTTGGGAAGTAAATTGCTCTGGTGTTGAATCTACACCCAACAAGTTTGTCTTTGTCATTTTGACTATTTACATTTAAATCCACACACACATTTTTAGTTATCTTATCCCCGAATTTTGGAGTGTTGATTATAGAAATTACATTAAATGGTAACAAACATTAACCTTTCAATCCAAAGTTGGCCCTGACAATTGGTTTTGACTTCAAATACAACAAAACCATATAATTCTTCAGTGAATAAAAAATAAATCTTATAGTTGTTCTCTATCTTAGACTATGCAAACAAATAAAGGAGAATATCTTAGATTATCATAAAGATATTTGCCATTTCCTTGTTCAATAGTAACTGCAGTTATATCCCAAAGAGTCTGCTCAATCTCTTGACATTGATATAGTTTGGAATTTGATCACTTTCATGTGAGAAACTCCTCAGTGCAAATATTCCATACAATGCAATGTATTGAAGTTTTCTTATTTAAATTTCAAAAAGAAGATGTCAGAATTAACAAAGTGTTCCTAATTAGATTTTAAACAAATGTCTTTAGGATCATTCCTGTTTCCCCTTGTTCAATTGTTTTCCAATTTTTCTCGAATCACGGTTTTCTCATGGAATGGACTTTAGTGTATTTTTGTTATCCTTACATACATTGCTTGTCTCCTTTCCTTGTATTTTTAGTAGTTTTCTTGTCTTAATGATTAAATAATTAACCTAGGTAATTCCTTGAATACATGTGAATTGTATTTTTTCATTCAAATGCATTGAATATCATTCAAATAGATCAAAAGGACAGTAGATGTAAAATTATAGAACATATTGAATGTCATAACATATTCTATTAAATAGGATCCAACGCCAGTTACACAAAATGCACAATTCCAAAGTGGCGTTGATTATTGACCTATGTTTGTAGGCTATATTTCGTTATTAAGTTGATTTTGATAAATTTATGGAATTTCATATCAGGGAGGTAGGATGGGGAAAGGAGTAAGGTTTTGTAGCCTCATTCAAGTCGGTGCTAGAGAATATAATCAGGGTGTTGTAGCATCCTTTCTGTTGGTGCAAATAAAATCCAGGGTGTTGGAGACTCCTTCTAGTTGTAGCTGGTAAATATAGTTGGGGTGTTGTAGTATTATTTCTGTTGGAGCAGATAAAAAACAAGGTGTCTGAGCCTCGTTCTAGTCAATGCTAGAGAACACAATCAAAATTTGGTGCTTCCACAAACAGAGCACAAAGTTATCCACATGTCAGATCTTAAATCCAAAAATCGCATTTTTTCGTAGTCAGATATATATTTTTTCAGGTTGGTGCCTAAATTTCATGAGTTGGTCCTTGGGAAGATTGAAGTTGTTGCATGTATGTTCCAACAACCCATAGATTGTACTTGGGGATCAGGTCAACACCTGAAATGAGTGGGGTTCTCATGTTTGGAAATTGCAATCTCCCATTGATGTAATCATACACATATATTTATAGATATACAATTATTCTCATATATTTGTGCGTTGTTGTGTTCATTATTGTTGCCCCTGAAAAGTTTTATGTATATTATAGATAAATAATATACATATCTACACAAATATTGATTCACCCCCCCTCTCAGTAATAATATAAATCCAACAATTGGTATTAGAGCAGGTGTATTCAGTAATAGACTAACATTTGGAAGAAGGATCCAACGGAGATATGGATACGCAAGAAGGTATGTACACCAAACGAGCTCCTAGATTTGATGGCTCCAATTATTCCTTCTGGAAAATATGAATGGAATTTCATTTGTAGTCCCTTGGTATTTATGCTTGGAAATCAATGGAAGATGGATATGAGTTCCTGAAAGCTACAGATGAGTCATAAAAAACTGATGAGCGCACAACCTCCAGAACAATATTGGTTGACCCTGAAAATAGAAGACAATATGAATGGAATGCACAAGAAAAGGATGCCATACTATGTGGGTTAGATGTTTTTTATTTTACCAAAGTAATGCAATGCACCACATTGAAATAAGTATGGGACAAATTAAAGAGTATTTATGAAGGAGATGACAAAGTCAAGAAGGCCAAATTACAAACATTCTTGGCACAATATGAATCACTCAAAATGGAGGAGGAATATGTGTCCACATAATTTCTTAGAGTGGATGATATAGTAAATTCCATAGAAGGATTGGGATGAATAATAGAATATGTTATTACTCCAGGAAACTCCTCTAGGTTGCAGCTCGAGGATGCTTGGTAACTTAAATGTTTTTATGGTTTTTCTAATTGGATCAAGTCAGGCGACCTACAAGACCTCACACTCCCAAGACATGCATGAAAATCAATTAAGAATAAGGCTTCTAACTACCACTATTCGGAAGTTTTATAATATGGTGCAGATATGGAGAACTTATCATGCTGGCAGATTCATACATAAAACATATATATATATATATATATATGGCTAATCATAACAAGGAAAGTACTTATAATTAAAATCATCAATATGCCAATAGGATGACATCTATTAGACATGAATTAACTTGAATAAACTTGAATAACACATTCAAGCATAAGCACAGAATAGACAAGAAATGGAAGCTGAACATATGATATCAAAAGAGCTTATATTAGGTCATGAGCAATATGAGAAGCTTGACAATAGTAATGGTATACAAGTCCCCGAATTTGAACCCTTTCAATAACATAAGTCTTAGGCTTTATAGCCTTTACAAAAATATTTAGATCCTAAAAAATTGGATCTGATTTACTAAAAATAGACAAAATAATTCTTTTTGCATAATTAGGTGAAAAAACCCTAATTTAACTACTAGTCTATCTAACTATAGAACTCGTTCACTGTTTGAACCTTCTGATAACTAAAGTGAGTATTGGGAATAAAATGCCACTGGTCCTCTGCTAGATATAAAGTCACTGTTTTACTTAGATAGTTTAGTTTTGGTGACCCTTTCTTCCTTTATGTCACTGGAAAACTAAAGAATACCTTCCCTGATGTTGTTCTTCAACACCTTTCATCTTTATACTTCGTCCCTGAGCTATTCATGTTTGCCCAAAACCGGTCCTTCATGCCAAAATTTGATCATGTGCCTCTTTCTTCTTTCAGTGGTTAAGAGGTCAAATATTGGGTCTGTTAGCTGCCGAAAGTGCTGCTTTCGGTGGCTAATGACCTACCCTAGCATCCGCCTAAGCCACCGAAATCCCTATTCTGCAAAGATTCTTAAGCGACCTCCAAAATTATTCTTTCAAGTTTTGTTTACTTGTCATTTTATTCAGCAGGCTCCATGTTAGGAAGGTTAGCAACAACTTGGCTTGATTCTGGAGGCTGAAGGCTCACTGCAACTTCAGCTAGGGTTTCCAATGTTAGATGAGTGCTAGAGTTTGGCTTGACATCCTTCATCTACAGCCTCTGAAGCCTGATCATTCTGTACAGCCTTGTGTTTTCCTTCAAGTATCTTTTGTTTAGTCCTTTTAGAAAGATATACCTTTCTCTCATCTCTAGGTAAGAATTGTGCAGCTGCTTATTCCTCTTGGTCAATATAGCATTGTTTTTCTTTATCTCTCTTTCTAAAATTTCCATTTCATACACTTGTCTTAGCAACTAATTTATCCTTTGTGTCTTGGGCTTGCTAGAGGAAGCCTTCTCTACTAGTTCATCCTGCTCTTTTGGTGTAGGTGATGGTAGTTCTTAAATCTCTGCTACAACCTGCACTTATAGGTCAAGAGCTTCCTCTCTTTCCTCTTCTGAATCTGAGTAAGGCAGGCTCAAAATGTTCCCACTATGTGTTGTGACTTCCTGGCCCTTTTCAATGAAATCTAGGTTTCTTTTGACCTGTTTGGCTTTAGAAGAGGAAGGAGGTTGTTTTGCTGTTGTTGGGGATATAGCCCTTCTCTTACTTTTTCCACCTCTTGGGGTGCTAAACTTTATCGAAGGAGACTTCCCCTTTTCTTCTGGCTATAGGACTGTTTCAAAGCCATTCCCAAACAAGAAATATGCCCATGCCATATTTCTCCTCTTCAACAATTCTTGGATGAGGAGTTGGATAAGACCATGATGAGACAATATTCCAGCAATCTTAGTTGGCTAAGCCTTCACCTGTTGTGCCATTTTTTCCAGGCTCATGTGTAAGTAGAAAGGTAAATTTAGTGGGATTTTTCCTGTGAAGTGGTTCATTGATTTGAAATGGTAAATCATGGCCCTGTTGTTTCTTCCTTCACAAGTTATATAGACCACAATGGCCTTCAGTAATTGTTGCCACCTCTCTTCTAGCCAGGAGGATGGGACACTTTCCTTCCACACCACCCCTCTATGTTCAGGCTTCAGATAAGATCTGAACTTTACATCCTTTGTAATGGTGGTTTTAAACCACTTCTCCCCAGTGCTAGGGAGTTCAGTAACTTCATCAATTAGGGTTTCATCTACCATAAATTCTTCCTTACCTATGATTGCCTTGGAGCCATCGAAAGAGAGAGCAAATGCCTCAGCCACCTGCTGGTGTGAAGCTTGAATCTTCTCACAAAACTTATAGTAGCCAGCATCTTTGAAGAACTGGAAGACTTATGGATGTTCCTCTAGGTAGCTGATGTCTCCCAACTCTTGCTTGAGAGCAGGCCCTCCCTTCTTCATTTGCTGAATGTGCTCTTGAGTTCCTGCAAAAAATTCAATTCAAGTTTTGTGGAAGAGTTTTTAGCAAGATGACTCTCAGAGGTGGTTTCTAGTGGTGAGGATTCCTATAATCAAAGGTGGAGTGTACTGGAGGATTGGGAACTGATTATGAGGGTTTTAACTGCATGATAAATGCTTGAGTGAGAGGACGATGAGTTTTCTGATGATCCTGACTAGGATTTTGTTGGATGACTCAGCCAGGCCATTTCCTTGAGGATAATAAGATGTGGAATGCACCAGCTGAATGCCCATTGACTCACACATATTAACCAATTCCCCAAATTTGAAAGCTGGTGCATTATCAGTTACTAACCTTACTGGGCAGCCAAATCTGATAAAGATATTCTCATATAAAAACTTCATGATGACCTGATGAGTTGCATTCCTGGTGGGTACTGCCTCTATCCACTTGGTAAAGTAGTCTGTGGCTACTAGGATCCATTTATGCTGATCACTGGATGAGGGATTTATTTCACCTATGAAATATAGACTCCATTGCTAGAAAGGACCATTCACTGCAACAAGCCTAAGGGGCAAGGATCTGAGCTACTGCTTCCCTATAAATATTTGGCATTGGTCACAGGCTCTCACAAAGGTACACACATCAACAAAAAGGACTGGCCAATAGTACCCTACCCTCAGAATCTTGTGGGATGTGGTCTTCTAGTAATGATGGCCTCCACATGTGCTAGAATGAAAGTGATGCATGACCTAAACTAATTCTTCTTTATCTAGACACCTCAACAAAACTCCAGACAGATCTTTCCAATACAACAATTTATCAACTACACAAAATTTAACAGACTTTGGTTTAAGAGCTCGTGCTTGATTTGGAGTGAGACCAAGAGGAACATCTAATTTTTGCAGAAAATGAATAATACATGAGTACCACTCACATGAAGACAAGTTTTCAGCCACTTGTTGAATGTCATTCTGATCCTGAACTACTTCTACTGCTACTTCAGTTTGCAATTTTTCTAAATTGACACAAGCGAATTTTATCCCCATTAGTTCACAGTTTTCTTTAGCCATGAGTTTGGCCAGACCTTGGCCTCTTACTAGCTTGGTGGGCTTTACCTCTATGTCAAACTCAATAAGCTTGGCAATCCATTTCGCTCTCTTTCCATCAATGTTAGGCTGAGTCAAAACATCCTTTATAGCAGCTGAAGGGACATAAGCAAGGACTTTTGCGTGTAGAATGTAAATACTAAAAGTTTTCAATGACTTGATGAGAGCATAATCCTGCTTGTCAATGGGATCATACTTCAGTTCAACATCCCTCAATGTCTTGCTGAAGAATGCAATTGGATGATTGAGACCTTCATCATCCTTTTGTAGTAGCACAACTGCCACTGTGTCATAGGATGCAAAGGAGAATATGTAAAAAATATTGGTATAGTTCGGACTAATCAGGGTTGGAAATTCCATGATAGCCTTCTTGATGTCTTCAAAAGAGATTCTTACCTGGTCAGTCCATTTGATTTCTGCATCCTTTTTCAACATAAATGTTATGTGCTTTACCAACTCAGAAAAGTTAGGGATGAACATCCTGACAAAATTTATCTTACCCAAAAAGGACTGAATATCTCTTTTTGACCTAGGTATGGACAACTTCTGGATTGCTTCAACCCTAACAGGATCAATCTTCACACCTTCAGCTGAGACTATGTGACCTAGGAGTTTCCCCTCACTGAGTGCAAATTGGGACTTCTTAGGGTTGAGTGATATCCCAAACCTCCTACATTTCAGAAATACCCTCCTCAAGTACTGGAAATGTTCATGATGGCTGTGAGAGTAAACAGTGAGGTCATCCAGGTATATAAGCACAAATTTATCTTTCAATCCTACAAAATTTAGGTCCATGGCTCCCTGAAAAGTGGCCCTAGCATTCATCAGTCCAAATGGTATTTTGGCATACATGAAAGTGCCCCAATGAGTGGTAAAAGCAGTCTTCTCTTGGTCATCAGGGTGCACAGCAACTTGGTTGTATCCAGAGAAACCATCCAGAAATGACATGACATTGGACCCTGAGACTCTTTGCAAAAAGTGTTCCATCTTGGGTAGTGGATAGTTGTCTTTTTTGAAGCACTTGTTCATATTTCTAAAATCCACACATAACCTAATCTCCTCGTTCTTCTTCCTTACCACCACTAAGTTTGCAATCCACTTGGAATACCTAGACAAATTATGATTTTGGCTTTGAGGAGCTTATGGATTTCTTTTTCAATTACAGCTAGCAGGAGAGGACTGATGGGTCTCAGCTTCTATTTGAAAGGGATGGTGTCCTTCTCCAAGGGAATCCTATGTTGGATGATATTGGTGTCATAGGTTTTCAGGTCACTGTACTCCCAGGCAAAGATATCAGCAAATTCTTTTATCAGGCCACAAAATTTGAACCTTTGATCAGTTGTCAACTCAGTGGACATATTTATAAGTTTTGGATGGATTTGGCTAGCTATGTTTTGCTCTTGGATAGCAGGGTCTTGCTCCTTTTTGGTAGGCTTGAGAGGGATATCATTATGATAAAAAATCTCTTCAAGGGGTACCAGACCCTGAGGTATATAATTGCTGGGTAATTGAACAATATTCTGATCAGCTATTGTATCTTTCAACTTGAGCTGTTGGGATTCTTCCATGTTTAGGTTTTCCTGATCTATATGCATATCGGAGAATTAAACTACTAGCTGGAGGAATTTACTAACCTCATCATCATTCTCAAACACCTTCCAAAATTTTACATTATCTGGCAGGGAAGGTCTGTACTTGACTTGAATATCATAGCTAAGACTAGGACGTAAAGGAGGAACAAACAGACTTACAGAGATAGCCAAGGAATCAACCAGGTGATTCATAGCCCTAGGTATATATGATAGTTCAAAAAATATAAAGGAGTCTCCGAGTTTCCATACCTCGTCCCTGTAAGCCTTTAGTCTGACATTTTTTGCTTGAAAGGTGTGGTTGACCTGTTGTATAATAAGGTCTACATCTCCAAATATTTTCATGCACATGATCCCCATTTCCTTGGCAACTTTCACTCCTAACATCAAATCTTCATATTCTTCTATATTTTTAGTGGTTTTAAGATCGAGCTTGTAAGACAGATGAATATTCTCTTTGGATGGAGAGATCAATACTACACCTGCACCTGCTGAGTTTTGAGTGCTAGCCCCATCAAAATACATGTTCCAGACTGATGTGGTTACTTATTTAGGCTGCTGACATGTGGCCTTAGTATGCTGGACTAGTTCTTGCTGAGAATCATCTATTTGCAGAATGCATGACCCAAAATCTATGTCTACTACATAGATGGGGTGGTTCACTGAATTCTTTTCATTGCTTATGATGTAGGCAAGCTGATTCTCTCTATAAAGCCTCTTGGTATCCCCTCCAAACATTGGGATTGTAGCATATGTAAGGTCCATCTGAAGGGTACCACCTAGCCTTTTACTCCATGATCGAGACAATAAGAGACCAAATTTAGGAGGGATATCATCCACTACAATGTCCATCACGATGCTTTTTGAGGGTAGCTGAGATAGGTTTACAACAAGATCTTTGATGAGGCCCAAGAACTTGACCTTTCTAGAGTCAAAGGAGAACAGATCATGGTAGGGTTTTGTAATGATGAGACCAAGCTCATCAATCACAGCTTTTGGCATTAGGTTATGGGAAGCTCCTGAGTCTAGCAGACAGTTATGAAGGAATTTATCATGGATATTCAAAGATATGTAGAAAGTTGGGAAAGAGTCATTTATCTCTTCAATGATAGGGCCCAGGGTTACAATAGTTTTATCATCTTGCAGATTGACAAAGTGAGTATCAATATGTATCTTTGGTTAAAGAGAATTCAGTATTGAATATTTGAATGCATCATTTTTCATTAGCTTTATTAATGGGAAAGGGATCTTCAATTTCTAAATCTTTGACTCAAGGTTGAAAGAATAATGCATTCTATCAGGAAACCTTACCTCTTGTACTAGAGCTTTGAGTTGGACAAGATCAAGGTTTGATGAATGTACTGGTTTTTGCAATGGTTTGGGAATGACAACCATTTTCTTTGGTAAAATAGTAACCTTTTTAGCTGGTGTAGTAGGCTGCTTTGCAGGAACAACATTCGTCTTAGGGGGAGCAACTAGCCTAGACCTCAGATTATACCCTCCCTCACCATCTACTTGACATACTGCTTCTTCACTGATATGCTCATCAATTAGGGCTTCCTCATATTCTGCCTGTATCAGAAAAGAATAGTCAACTTCATCCTTCATGTAGTGGATGTTGTCTTTAACCTCTCCTTCTTCTTGAATGAAATCTTGTTCTTCTTCTAGTACAAAATTATGAAAGGGAGCTATGATTCTATGATATTCAACTTGATTCCTTTCCCTTCTGAGGATTTGAACTTGGGGGCTACCTCTTCTGTAAGGGACAAAATTTGGGTTTTGGGGAACAAAATCACTTGGCCCTTTACCCCTCACAGGTATCTGCCCTCAGTCCTTTATCTTAGGCATTTCAGCAGTCAAATTATCTAACAGTTTGGCCATTTTGTCAATATTGTTCTCTGATGAAGAATCCCCAAGAGGGTCTATGGGCTATTTCTTCCTATCTATCTTTCCTTTGACCTTCTGAGATGCCACAATGTTAGATTGTACCTCTAGGGAAGCATCCTGCATGAGTGATAGGGAGGAAGACCTCCTCTCTCTGAGAAGAAGGAAAAAATCAAAGTCAAAGGCATTTGCATAAGTGATTCTGGCCTAGGTATCAGTGGGCTTGATCTCAGTGGGGATCTTGCTGTACATATTATTAAACCTCTTGGTGAAGTTGGAGACAGACTCCCCGTTCTCTCTTTTTAAGTTTCTAAACTCGGTGATATTGTTAGTTTTTCAACATTTAAGCTAGCATTATGATAAGATCTTTTCACTGAGAGAATAACAAGCACAACAATCACATAAGCACATCACAAGAGACAAGAGACACAAAGATTTTAGGAGGGGAAACCATAAATGGAGAAAACCCCTCAACTTCCTCTAAGATAGTATCACCACAAGATGTGATCCCAAAACAGTAAGATGACCTCCCAATACAATAGCAGCGTTTTGTCTTCTGTCAAGCCAAAGAATTTCCTTCTCCAAAGGTGCGCCATACTTTAGAGAGCAAGAGAGCTAAGTCACAAGTGATAAATAGAGAGACTCTCACTCTCTATTTATATTCTTTCGTTGACTTGAAGTGCACTCAACCTAATAATTACTACTCGAGCCTACACCTTAATTAGTGTATAATAACTTAAGTGCCCCATAAATAGTGGGGACTTACTCAATGACTTGATATGACTTGTTTACATTATAATCCTCCCGATCGGAACATCGGGGCATGACCACATGACTCAAATACATAATAGAAACATCCCGGAATAAACATCGGGTTACAATAATATAAAATATATAGAAGAATACATTCCGAAGTTACATATACATCAACACTCCCTCTTAACTAGGAAGGTATTATTTCGACACAAATTTTCAGCACTGGTCTTCTTCTCTACTTTAACTGGATCATCTGAGTCATCTTCATCTTCAAGTCATCTTCGTCTTCAAGTCATCTGGATCTAGATCATCTCTCGATTTGGATCATCATAAAATGGCATCACTGGATCTAGATCATCACCCGATCTGGATCAACATCACTAGACTGGATCTGGATCATCACTCGATCTGGATCACTACTGCTGGATCTGGATCATCACTCGATCTAGATCTCTCAGAGTCATCATAACTGGATCTGGATCATCACTCGATCTGGATCTCCACTAGTCATCATCAAGTGTGTACTATCTCGTCATAGGAAGTTCTACAGAGCCAACCCTTTTTCATGCTGGATGTAGGCCTACCCTCATGTAGGTCTTCGCCCAGCACTTACATCTGACTTGCTCGTCAGAAAGGCACGCCCAGCACTTATATCTGATCATGTAGTAAACTACAATCCCATCAGAAAGGCCCAGCACTCACATTCACCAGCATGGTAGGCACAATCAACTACCATCTGTGAAATGGCTCAGCACTTACATCTGACCTACTCGTCAGAAAGGCCCTTCCATCCAGACAAGAACACATCCTATA
>LPNX010436980.1:211453-357848 GCA_001517045.1 Pseudotsuga menziesii | reverse complement strand
CGTTGACTTGAAGTGCACTCAACCTAATAATTACTACTCGAGCCTACACCTTAATTAGTGTATAATAACTCAAGTGCCCCATAAATAGTGGGGACTTACTCAATGAATTGATATGACTTGTTTACATTATAATCCTCCCGATCGGAACATCGGGGCATGACCACATGACTCAAACACATAATAGAAACATCCCGGAATAAACATCGGGTTACAATAATATAAAATATATAGAAGAATACATTCTGAAGTTACATATACATCAACAGATATAATAAAGGTGGTCTCTCCTCTCTCCCCAATGTTTTAGGAAGATGTCATCTAGGGCTTCAATGCCTGCTACTGATCCAGCAGGCAGTTCTTTGAACCATTTCCTAGCCTGACCATCTAGGATTTGCACAAAAACCCTAGTCCACACATCTCCCTATTCTATATTTATGTTCTTAGCATAACTGTAGAATGCCTCTAGATGTTCTTCAGCTGTGAAATCTCCCTCTCCTATAAATTTAGGCATGTATTTGAGATAGTCTCTAGTGGGCATGGCCAAGAGAGGGTTAAGCAAATTCAGGGGGGCATACTTAGCTACCAGGATCCTTTCCATTTTGGTCAGAGGAAGGTACTACTGATGCAGGTGGTAGCTGAAAGGGTGGAGGAAGGTACTACTGAAATGGGTATGGAAAGGGTGGAGGAAGGTACTACTGATGCAGGTGGTAGCTGAAAGGGTGATGGTGGTAAACTTATCCCAATGGAGTCACTAGGGATTGGATATTCATAAGCAATAGTTCTTGAAGATACCCAAACCCTAAAATTTTCTGATGTATTTATAAATTCCTGAGAATTAAATGTTTCAGCAGAAGAAATAATAGCAGGAATATTTCTTGAAATACCTAATGTAGCTTCCTTTGCAGCACTGCTAGTCTTCCTTAGTGGAGCCCTATCTCTTCTCAGAATTTCTTCTGGATTTGAAATAGGTGTTGCTGGTGGCTATTGAGGGTTTGCTCTGGTACTTGGTCTTCTTGAAGCCACCTTATTTCAATGAAGTCGCCAGATAGATGATTACAACCAGAACAGTGTCCAAACTTTGTCTATAATCAAAGCAGGATCTATGTCATCTCCCAGGGAAGCTGAGCTTCAGTCTCCTCTCCCTGGAAACGGCGCCAATTTGTTATCACTCTAGGAAACTATTCTAGGTTGCTGCTCGAGGATTCCTAGTAACTTAAATGTTTTTATGTTTTTTTTAATTGGATCAAGTCAGGTGACATATAGGACCTCACACTCTCAAGACATGCATGAAACTCAATTAGGGATAAGGATTCTAACTACCCTTGTTCAGAGGTTTGATAAGATGGTGCAGAGATGGAGAACTTATCATGCTGGTAGATTCATACATAAAAAAAATATATATAAATGGCTAATCATAACAAGGAAAGTACTTATAATTCATATCATCAATATGCCAATAGGATGACAACTATCAGACATCAATTAACCTGAATAAACTTGAATAACACATTCAAGCATAAGCACATAATAGACAAGAAATGGAAGCTGAACATATGATAACAAAAGAGCTTATATTAGGTCATGAGCAATATGAGAAGCTTAACAATAGTAATGGTATACAAGTCCTCGAAGTTGAACCCTTTCAATAACATAAGTCTTAGGCTTTATATCCTTTACATAAATATTCAGATCTTGAAAAATTGGATCCAATTTACTAAGAATAGACAAAATAATTGTTTTTGCATAATTAGGTCAAAAAACCCTAACTTAAATACTAGTCTATCTAATTGTAGAACTCGTTCACTGTTTGAACCTTCTGATAACTAAAGTGAGTACTAGGAAGAAACTGCCACTAGTCCTCTGCTAGATAAGTAAATGTTTTACTTAGACAGTTTAGTGTTGGTGACCCTTTCTTCCTTTATGTCACTGTAAAACTGAAGCATACCTTCCCCGATGTTGTTCTTCAGGGCCCTTCATCTTTATAATTCATCCCTGAGCTATTCATGTTTTCCCAAAACCGGTCCTTCATGAAAAAATTTGATCCTGTGCCTCTTTCTTCTTTCAGTGGTTAAGAGGTCAAAATATCAGGTTTGTTAGCTGCCGAAAGCACTACTTTTGGTGGCTAATGAACTGCCCCAGCATCCACCTAAGCCATTGAAATCCCTATTCTGCAAAAATTATTAAGCGACCTCCAAAATCATTCTTTCAAGTTTTGTTTGCTTATCTGTTTATTCAGCAGGCTCCATGTTAGGAAGGATAACAGTAGCCTGGCTTGATTTTGGAGGCTGAAGGCTTACTACAGCTTCAACTAGGGTTTCCAATGTGAGATGAGTGCTAGGGTTTGTCTTGGCATTCTTCATCTGCAGCCTTTGAATCCTAATCATTCTGTACAGCCTTGTGTTGTCCTTCAAGTATATTTTGTTTAGTCTTTTTAGAAATATATACCTTTCTCTCATCTCTAGGTAAGAATTGTGCAGCTGCTTATTCCTCTTCGTCAATATAGCATTGTTTTTATTTATCTCTCTTTCTAAAATTTCCATTTCATACACTTGTCTCAGCAACTAATTTATCCTTTGTGTCTTGGGCTTGCTAGAGGAAGCCTTCTCTGCTGGTTCATCTTGCTCTTTTAGTGTAGGTGATGGGAGTTCTTCAATCGCTACTACAACCTGCACTGCTAGGTCAACACCTTCCTCTCTTTCCTCTTCGGAATCTGAGTAGGGCAGGTTCAAAATGTTCCCACTATGTGTTGTGACTTCCTGGCCCTTTTCACTGAAATCTAGGTTTCTTTTGACCTGTTTGGATCTAGAAGAGGAAGGAGGTTGTTCTGCTATTGTTAGGGATATAGCCCTTCTCTTCCTTTTTCCACTCCTTGGGGTACTAGACTTTTTCGAAGGAGACCTCCCCTTTTCTTCTGGCTGTAGGTCTGTTTTAAAGCCATTCCAAAATAAGAAATATGCCCATGCCATATTTCTCCTCTTCAGCAATTCTTGGATCAGGAGTTGGATAAGACCATGATGAGACAATCTTCTAGCAATATTAGTTGGTTGAGCCTTCACTTGGTGTGCCATTATTTCCAGGCTCCTGTGTAAGTAGAAAGATAAATTCAGTGGGATTTTTCCTGTGAAGTGGTTCATTAATTTGAAATGGTAAATCATGGCACTATTGTATCTTCCTTCACAAGTTATATAGATTACAATGGCCTTCAGTAATTGCTTCCACCTCTCTTCTAGCCAGGAGGATGGGACACTTTTCTTCCACACCACCCCTCTATGTTCATGCTTCAGATAAGATCTGAACTCTACATCCTTTATAATGGTGGTTTTAAACCACTTCTCCCTAGTGCTAGGGAGTTCAGTCACTTCAACAATTAGAGTTTCATCTACCATAAATTCTTCCTTACCTATTATTGCCTTGGAGCCATCGAAAGAGAGAGAAAATTCCTCAGCCACCTATTGGTGTGAACCTTGAATTCTCTCACAAAAATTATAGCAGCCAACATCTTTGAGGAACTGGAAGACTTTTGGATGTGCCTCTAGGTAGCTGATATCTCCCAACTCTTTCCTGAGAGTAGGCCCTCCCTTCTTCATTTGCTGAATGTGCTCTTGAGTACCTGCAAAAAATTCAATTCAAGTTCCATGGAAGAGTTTTTAGCAGGTTGACTCTCAGAGGTGGTTTCTAGTGGTGAGGATTCCTATAATTGAAGGTGGAGTGTACTGGAGGATTGGGCACTGATTATGAGGGTTTTAACTGCATAAGAAATGATTGGGTGAGAGGACGATGGCTTTTGTTGATATTTTTGAGACCCCCTGCCCAACAATCATGTTTAATGCAAACTTGATACCCAGTGGAGATATTTTGCAGTTCTTTAGATAGATGGAAGGAAGAGTAGGGTTTCAAATCACATTAGTCCTCATCAGCTGAACAATGACCTCCTCAATCATTTAATTATGCCTTGATGCAATTTTCCTGTCTTTTTGGTGGTTTATCGTTCCCTATTATGATCACTATTGTGCCAACGAGCCTTGATTTTATAGGTTTTTAACCGTTTCTTCTTTTGTCCTTTTCAGTGATTAAGGGCCCCCAAGAAATTGTCTACTAGCTGCCGAAAACAAGGATTTCGGTGGCTAATGAAATGCTGACCTATTCTCCTAAGTCATTGAAACTTTATTTCCAAATGGCGCTGTAAAACTGTCTTTTGGTAGATTGTGGTCTCTTCGGATATCTTCTTTTAACCATCGAAAGACAGACCTTTCAGTGGCTAATGAACCATCAAAGATTTCTCCTATGCCACTGAAACCAATTTTTTCCCCAACGCCTTTCACTTGCTTTCGGTGGTTAATGCCCTCCTTCAACCGTTCACTAAGCTACTGAAGCCAACACTTTTTAATGGCTAATGAGTTGTTTGAAAGCCTTGCCTCAACCACCAAAATTCATTTTATCAAATAATCGATTGGGCCAGCTTTTGGTGGTTAACCCTAATACTACGTTAAACTGTTAGTTGCCGAAACAAAGTGTTTTGGTGGCTAATGAGCTGTTGATAAACACGCCTAAGACACCGAAAGCTATAACTTTCAATTTTCTCAAATATAGAAAAACCAGAGACCCTCAATTTGTTAGTCGTCTTTAAATATTTCATAACATGAATTGAATTCTTCATCCTATCAAAATAAATTTATTTTGGGAGATAACATAATAAAATTCATTTGTACACAAAATCATGAGAACCCTTCCTGCACGTTTCAATTCAAAAGTGTCAATCTTAAAAGATATATCTAACTTAGAAAACCTAACCAAGGATGAACTGTATGGAATTATCATGGCATATGAGATGAGAATATCCCAAGAATGTGTCTAGGAAGGAAGTTGCATTCACAAGGAAGCCAAAATCCATTAAGAATATAGCTAACATGTTGGACAAAGAAGAGGATAACTTTGTGAGAAAATTGAAAAGAGTACAAGGTAAGTATAAAGGAAAGTTAGATTTTAAGTGCTTTTAATGTGGCAGGATTGGAACTTTTGCATCAAAATGCACATATGAAGAAAACTGAGATAGTGAAAGAGAGGAAGAGTCAGACTATCAAGAACAAATAAGAAAGCATCAGCATAACAAAGTCATGGATAAAAAGAGGCGGAGGAAAATCCTATACACCAAGGAGGATAATGTTTCAGAGGAATAAGAAAATAGTGATAGCCGGAGGGATGTATTAGTCATAGTGTTGGTCCAAGATGAAAACTCAATATGAGGAAAGTATTGAACAAAAGGGTCTCCAATTAGTACTTCAAAAACAATAAAGAAATGGAACTACAATGGTATACACCTTCCTTCTCCAAAGTCTAAAGAAAATGAAAAATCGAGAGGCACAAAAGAATCATTCAAGTTGGAGAAGAATGTCGAAAATAATCACTCCTTTGATGAAATTATAGTACCATTGTCAAAGTCTCAAGTCAGAGAATAGTAAAGTTGCACTGAAGAAAGTTGAAAGTCTGAAGAAGAGGGCAATATTGATGTTGACTGGGAAGGTGAACTGATTAGCACACTAGAATATTTGAACAAAGAAATAAAATTAAACAAGATACTAAAAGAACATCTGGAAAGGACAAAAGAATGGGTCAAGAAAATTAAGGACATGCATGCAACACTGGAGAGGAAACTAAATGTCACAGAAAATGATTTTTTTTGCGCAAAAGAAAGAATCAAGGAACTAGAAGAAAACAAGTGTGCACTTGAAAAATATTGGAGAGAGTTAGAGTTAGTGAATAAGATACTACAAAAACAAATTGTGCTAAAAGAATCAAAATCTTCACACTTAAAAGATAAAAATCTTTGCACAATTTGAGGGAAAGTTGAAACATGCATTGACATAGACATCTAAAACAAGTTTAACAACAACTTGACTATCCTAGATAAAATCCTAAACTTCCAAATATATCCAAAAGATAAAATTGGCATTAGATATGTAAAATCAAGTGATGGTGTGGGTGACAAAGGAGAACATGGTTCCAACCAAACATGCTACATTTCATAGAAGGTATGAACAACATGAAAGAAATGAGAAGCCCAAGTATGTGTTATACCTCGAAATGACACTTCTCTATCCGAGTAATGACACTAAATCTGTCATCGCACAAAAGGACAGTATGGATAGAAGTATCCCGAGCTCTATAAGATTTTTGGATCCTTGATACTTTTCACACACTCCAGTGTTATCGTTTTGCACACATGTATTCACCTTGAATATGTGGGTTTCCTTCTAGCATCTCATGTATCATTCATGAGATGCCTTACTACAACTCGTGTATCGGTCTCAATGTTAAATTCTTGGGTTTCCTTATAGAAACCCACATATCATTCACGAGCTTATTCGCTAAAACTCACGTATTCCATTAATATTCATTCAAAATAAAAATATTATTAAGCATGGGATAGTTTGGGTCGGTTTGGAAACCACCCTAACTCCCCTAACTATCCTACCCTTGAATTCCTTCCTCCCAAAAAAATATAAAAAGAGGAGAAGGGCAGAGGATAGGGGGACCAACTTTGGGGGAAAAGTAATGATGGAGAATTTCCATTGAGGAGAGGAACAAGAGGACTCATATTTATGTCTTACAGAGGAGTCTGATCAAGCAGAGGATTTGTAATGTTTCCAAAAACCCTATCAATAAAGAATGTTAATTCCTTCCACTAATGTGTAATGCATGCTTCAATTGTTCTTGAGTAGTGATCTAGATTGTTCTTTAATTTTTAATTGCAATATTTATTTATGTTCATGTATCATATATTATAACAACTGAAGGTGCTTTGAGAAAGGTTGGTTTCTTTGTTGAAAATGTTGGATATTGGAAGCCGAGGAATCATTTTAAGAGAAGAGTGAAAGGTAGGATCAACCGTTGGAACAAAGTGCATATTCCTCATCTCTTCTTCTTTAATAAATGCATGTATTCTTGTTTGTTTTTCTGCAAACCCATAGTACGTTGGTGGCCTCAAATCCCATCCATATGATAGATTCCCCCCATAACAAAATTGGTTACTCCGTTGGGGAGTCTATTGTTTTTGGGTCTCTTTGATTGTTTTTACCTTCCAATTTTGTCTACTCTTGGTCATGTCTATGACTTGATTTCATAAAATTTCAGTTAGTCCAATTTGATTATTCAGTGTTTAGGTTCATCCCTTTCTATTTTTGAAATTTTTTTGAACAATATGTGGGTATCCTATAGTTGCAGTCGTGTATAATCTGAAAATACGTGGGTTTTCCACAACACTGTTGTGTATGATATGTGACTTGTCTTGAGAACATTCACATATTTCCTGTAAGTGGTTATGTGAAATCTAGGATTTGACTTAAAAATTTGTTTTTTTCTATTTTGGTTCTTCTAGAACCTTTTTTGAGTGTGTTTAACATTTACACTTGTTTAAGTCTTTGTTTTTTTGTGATCATAAGCACCTTTTGTTATTAAGTTAAGTTGTATTCTTGTTTAAGACCCTTTTAGGTCTCTCCTCTTGACACATAATTGGTAGAATCATAGGTGATTTTTGAGTTTGCAATATCTGTTAATGTTGGTGTTCATTTACAGTCTGATTCTTTTGGTAATCAACCTAAACTCTCTTATTCTAAGCCTTGGAACAACTTGGTTTTTCGAAAACTTGTGTAGTTCAATCCAAGTAGGGTTTTTTAAAGCTTTGCATGGTCTTCAAAGTTTTTTTATGAGGTCTGAAAGTTAAGTCTTTCTTATACATTTGTTCATATTGCTCACTTACATTTGTGTATATTGCACATTCTTTCAGTTTCATTTTGAAAGAGAAAAATAATAAAACAAAGCATTAGGTGCATACTAGATTAGGTAGACACATTTTGCATTTGTTTTCGAGTTTTCAAAAAGAAAAGCTAATTTTTTTATTTGATTTACAAAGTTCAGTAGAAAAAGTTTCATTAATTTTGAAAAAGGAAAGATAATTTAAATATAAGTGTTAATTTGAATCACTTTACATCATATATTTTCTTTCCAGTGAAGTCAAAAAACATCATAAGTTGCACAGTCATCACCTTGAGTAAAAACAAGCCTTAAAAAGAACGTTAATACTTAAAATATATTAGTAAAATTTTCTATTTTAGTGACAACATCAACTATCTTAGGCTAAGGTTTTGTATTTAGGACTATCTATAACTATCCAAAACCATTTGAAACTTAGACATAGTGGCATGTCACTTAGGAAATCCACTTTTACAAGAAGGTAAACCAAAAATATCCTCTAATACAGGAGTCAAGCATGAGGTCATGTGAATATTGACTTGCAGATATACACCTCCAATACTCTGTGGAACATACACTAGGATTGATGTGCATTTGGGGGTTCATTCAGTACCACCCTTGGCACCGTGTGGTGCCGATGTTGTTTGGATTTCAAGATTCGTTACCCTGCCCATGTACATTAATCAGACTGGAAAAACTTTCTTGTAGATCCTGTATCCTTAGTATCTTGACTTGGGTTTCTTATAGAGGTGACAGTGGAAGGATATTTATGTTGTACATAGGGAGGGAATTCAAGGAAACCCCATGCAATAATTTGGGAGGGTGGTTGGTGATTCAACTAATTGCACCCAGAAAACTTGTATCAAGACCCTAAGTAACTACTTTTTGACCCTTCATTGGTCTGTTATGGTCCCTCTTCATCCTAGATGTTCCTTTGGAAGGTATATCTTTGCCTACTTGGTTGTGATACTTAGGGATATTTTTAGTGGTGTGTTGTTTGGTTTGCTTGTGACATAGTTTGGCTTTTAGGTGTGTGTATTTAAAGTCTTTAGCTATAGAGGAACAACATCCTCATAGATATCGAAGGTTGCAAATCCTTCATCCACTTACAACTCTGGAGCTTCCATCGCCACCTAGAAGGTGGAGAATTAACACAAGTGGTTCATTCAAACCGATCAATATTAGTGAAAGTACAGGGAAACCCAAACTAAGGTATAGTCAACATGATCATACATCAGTAGAGATCAAAGACTTGTAGGCCAAAGAGTTTGCAAGGAACTATAACTAACCTCTTAATGATTTGAGAGATCCAGTACTTGTGCAAATTAGACCGTTTAGTCAACTTGGTCTTGGTGTCTTGTTAATTTTTTTCATGTGAAATACTAGAGAAGGATCTAGGGATATCCATAACCCTACTCCAATCATGTCAACTGGTGGAGTATCTCCTCTGCACGTGATTGTATTATTGTCAAATATACCCAATGCACTGGTAGTATCACTCAACATTACTTCACCTATTTATGTGTCTTCGAGTACTAGAATAATTAGTCCTTTAGTACCCGAGAGCATTAATACCAGTCCTTCTAGCATGATAGTCACTAGAATTCCCAATGTACCTTTCACATCCTCTACCTTATTCCCAAAATTTCAAATTAACCCTAGTGGTTCTACTTCTTTTGTTCAAGGGTATCCTTGGTATGGAGGCCACATTCCTCCATCCTCATAACACATAGGTCCCACACCTACTTATTCATGTGTGTCATCTGGAAGCCAAAATCATTTCTTAGGATTCAATTTTCAAACTACAAGTCAGGTCTCGATCGCACCAATTGGAATATCCACTTTTTCACTATTTGGTGGAATATCAATAGCTCATGTGTCCATGCCACATATTTCGGCCTAAACCAGTAAAACTCACCATAACACGCCTCGAGTTAGTAATCCATTGGATTTTGGTAGAATCATTTTCAAAACATTGTTACTTCTTCATAGTAGGTGGTTAGGGGAAACCTCAACCACCCTTATGGGAACATTGGTATAGGAACTTCCCCACACCAAGTTGCTCAATACCAAACTCTGTCCAGACCTTGACTACCTTTTTTGGCAATGTTAAATTTTCTAGACCTCTCAAAACTAATGAACGACCTTGTGCGCCATGATCTAACTTGGCCACCAGTTTCCATCAAGTTACGTTCATATATTTTGAAATTTGAAGGGAAATCCAGAGAGGACACTGGTGACCATCTCACTACCTTCCATCTATGGTGGTCCTCAAAATTTTTGAATGATGATTCAATTCGGTTTAGGATTTTTCAAAGGACCTTGACTAGTGTAGTAGCTAAATGGTATATTGAACCTTTGTATGCTGCTTATGACAATTTCCTTGATTTATCCATAGTTTTTCTCAACCACATTCAACTTATGGTCCGGTATGATGTTGGTACTAACCATTTGTCAAATTTTTAGTAGAATAAAGACACTCACATTTATGATCACACTCAGGAGTCAAGAAGAAGAAAGAGGCAGATTAAAGCAAATATTCCTCATGAATTTTCATTGGAATGGTTTTTTAAATTCCTATTGCCATATGTTTCAAAATATATTTCAACTTTAGGAGTAACGACCGAAGAGGAATCCATTCTCAAAGCCCAGTAGCTTGACCTGATATATGCTCTTTTTAGGATTCTCTATGAGATTATACCTGATGTGTCAAGGTCTAATACTGATTTTACAAAACTAAATCCTGGACCACATGCTGATGGCATTATGGTTTCGATGAATCACCCACTGTGGAATCACTAGCTAAGAAAATACATGAAATATCAGTGAATCAATCTACGGTGGAAGTAGTTAAGGCTTCTACCACCTCCCCTCGGAATGTAGAAGTTTATAATACACAATCCACCCAAAAGGGCACTCAGCAGTGCATTGGGAATAAAAAAAAGGGAAGAGATGGGAGGGAAATAAAAATAAACAAAACCCCATGAACAATGCTAAGGGGGGGAGAAACAAAAGCAAAAGGTGAAGTTTCCCTGCAAGCTATGTTAGGAATTACACTTGACTTATCGATTCCCTTTGATGGAACAAGATTAGAAGTTGTGGAAGAAACAACCTGTTGTCCTTGAGGACCCTTTTCCATAAGGACAAAATGAAAATTTGAGTGATACAAATAACACTAGGGGAACTCAGAAAACTCCCCCCACCAATCAATCATACATTAACATGGTCCAATCCCAAATGTTATTACAAGCCTGAAAAAACTATGAATCTGAGTCTTCGCAGAAAGAAAAACAACTTGTCCAAGAACCAACCCGGTTTCGATTTAAAAACTAGTTGAACCTATGTTGAAGATTCTTAAAGATGTCTTCAAGAAGACATATCACAACCCTAATGTGAGGGTTTCTCCCAAATATTCATTTGTGGAGGAATTGGCCCAAAATCCTTCATGCTATGTCCTCCTTAGAAGTGTTACAAAGTTTTCCTTCACAACAAACAGCACTTCTGGAAGCTATTGGTAATACTAATTCTGCGAGCTTGACAACCAAGTTTGACTTATTTGATGTTAAACCCCACTGTCCCTATCATGTAGCTTTCCAAATTAAAGTAGTCCATGGTGGTGAAATGATTGGATGAACTATTATAGATGAAGGTGCATCTACATGTGTAATGGTTGTTTCTTGTTGGAAAGCTTTTGGATCCCCTGAGTTGGTCCCGTGAAATACCTTGCTAACCTCTTTCAACAGAAGGTATTTTTGTCCACATGGTATCCTGCCTTCTTCTGATATAGAATTGGTAGGGAAAATGGATTTATTGGAAGTTGATGTGGTGGGCGCCCCTTTGCACTACAATTTACTCTTGGGAAGGAGTTGGACCTACGCTATGTGTGTTATTCCGTCATCAATATTTTGAGTTCTTATGTTCCTTCATGAAGGGAATATAGTGACCATTGATCAGGAGGCCTATACAAAGAAGAGTCATAGGAGGCCACAGAGTTTAACGTACCTTTCATTGATCAATCATGCCCAATGAATAAATTCTTAGGATTTGGGATGTTCATGTTATGTATGGGCACCTTTGACTTACCCACTCCTATAAACTACCTGACATCAATGAGTGTTGGAAATACCATTTATTTAGTCACAAATAAGACTGATCCATGCGTCCTCCCTTTGCAAGATGAGCTTGATGTACCCTTATTAGCAACAAAAATAACTTACCAAGCTACATTTGATGCTACTATTGATTCTCTCTTGAATCTTTCAGTATTAGAGGAGCTAGAGGAAGCCTATATTCCTGCATGGGAGGTGAAATTGACTTATTCATAAGATTTATTTGAGATGGTTTTACCGTTAGGAGAATCCATTTTGGAGGACATGATAAGACCTAATAAAATATGTGAATATTTGCATCACAAGTCCTATTTCCTACCAGAGCTTATCATAATTGAAAACTATGAGTTCCATGTGAGACTGTGTGAAGGTGTTTACCAACCTATAAATTCATTTTCTAAGGAAGGAGTATTTGTCGAATGTAACATGCAAAACATATATGCAACCATACACATCAACATCTCCACTAAACCTGATATCGTGGAAAATGTCTATATCATAGAAAATTCTTCACTCGAGGAAATTGTCATTTAGACAACCTTGCTTAAGGAATTCCATGATGTATTTTCCTGGTATTATGAGGATATTCCAGGATTTGACCCATCTACAGTGGAACATGAAATAATAACGTACCCTAATGTCAGACCTGTTCGACAAAAGATACACCTCATGAACCCACGAAAAGAGGCAACTGTCAAGGCTGAAGTCAAAATTATTAAAAGTTGGTTTCATATACCCCATTTGTTTAATGGAATGGGTATCTAACCTATTCCAAGTGGATAAAAATAAATGAATAATACATGTTTGTACGAACTTCATAGACATAAACAAGCCATGTCCTAAGGATAACTACCCTGCACCTTTCATAGATCAGATAAAACTGAGGAAGGCTTCTTGGGATACAATCAAATTCAAATTAAACTCGAGGACCAACATAATACTACCTTCATCTGCCCCTGGGGTAATTTTGCATATAAAAATATTTATTTTTGCTTGAAGAATGTCGGGGCTACCTTCCAATGGGCCATGAATTTCACTTTTCACGACATAAAGCACATTGTTGAACCTTACTTAGATGACCTTCGGGCTCATTCTAGAAAGAGAAAAGAACACATGAATCATCTTTGTTTGGTGTTTGAAAGGTGTTGACACTAGTACAAGATCCTCTTAAATCCCCATAAGTTTGTTTTTTTTGTTGATTCAGGACAATGGTTAGGTTTTATTTTTTCCAATAAAGGTATTAGGGTCAACCCGTTGAAAGTCGAGGCAATTATTATATGACCCATCCTCGAAATATTCAACAACTTCAAAGTCTACAAGGTAATTCTAAATTTCTTAAACGTTTCATAGTTAATTACTCCAAGATAATGAAAGGTTTCATGCTCTTGCTCAAGAAAGACACCAATTCTTATGGGATGAAGTTGCACAACATTATTTTGAGGCATTAATGAAAGGATTACTATCAACTCTATTGTTGCATCCACCAGATTACCAGAAGGACTTTATATTGTATCTGGCCGCATTAGACTCTACGGTCGGTGTAGTGCTGGTTCAGGAGGATGACAAGCTCTAGGATCACGTCATCTATTATCTCAGTTGGGTTTTTGCTGGACCTAAGCTAAGATATTCACATGTCAAGAAGTTGGCCTTAGCGGTTGTGTGTGTCGTTAAAAGGTTGTGTCACTACATATTACTTAAGACAAATACTGTGGTCACAGATGTGAATCCATTTTAGTATGTTCTATCCTGATGGATCATTGGAGGAAATTTCAATAAACGTATTATCATACACTAAGAGTTTGGATTAGTATTTCAATCTACTAAACAAAAAATTCCTTAGTATTCGTCAAACTTATCTCTGAGTTCCCAAGTGACGAAACTATAACGACAGAAGATGAATCGTTACCGGACAAACACATCTTCTTAATTTCAACCGATTATCCTTGGTACAAAGACATTTTGATATATCTCTAGACTTTGAAGTGTCTGATAACCTTCTCACGAGAATAGTGACAGAATTTACAACTAAATGGAAAAAACTACCTCATTCTTGCGGATACTTGTATAGAAGAGGGGTATATTCTATTCTACGTTGTTGCCTCACTCATGAGAGGGTGAATCTTTTCCTAAATGGTTCTCATATTGGAGCATGTGGGGGTCATTTATTTGGATTAGCAACAACCCAAAAAATTTTACATGTCGGTTATTCCTGGCCTGCCATATTTAAATATTGCACCGAAGTCGTAAAACGTTGTCATCCTTGTCAGCTTTACACCAAAAAGATGTGGTCACATCCTTCTCCTTTACATCCCATCATCGAGGTAGGGCCCTTCACCAAGGGGGGGGGTATATTTCATGACTTTCAACCTAGTATATGTCGGGGGGAATAAATACATCATTATCATTGTAGACTACTTCACCAACTGGGCAGAGGAAATGCCTACCTTCAAAGACGATGGTGAGACAACAACATATTTTGTTTTCAATCAAATTATTGCTAGATTCAGTATCCTGAAGAAGATTGTCAAGGAACATGGAATTCACTTCTAAAACAAGATGATAACCTAATTGACTACTTTGTTAGGGTTTAAATAAGACCACTTATCTTCCTTTTACCCATAGAAAACTGGGCAAGTTGAAGACATTAATAAAACATTAAAAACATTCTAAATTAGACTATTAATACTAGTAGATGAAATTGGCATGTCATGTTGTATCTTACACTTTGGGCGTATTAGACGATATTCAAGACTGCAATGGGTTTTTCCCCTTTCCAAATCATTCATGGGGTGGAAGCAATCACCCCTACAGAATATGAAATTACATCATTAATAATTGCAGTACATGTGCTACCAGATACTTCACACATAGAGGAACGTTTGATGCATTTAGAACACCTAGATGAGAAACGTAGAGATGCACTCACATCAAGTGAAGAACACAAATTATAGGTCAAAAACTAATATGATAAAGCTGTTAAACCTAGGGTTTTTTCCGAAGTAGAACTTGTTTTAGTTTACGACGAGTTTAAGGAACCTCTGGTAGCATGAAATTTCAAGTCCATGTGTAGTAGTCCCATATGTTGTTTCCAAGGTTTTGAAGAAGGGTGCTTATGAACTAGTGGATTATGATGGTAATAAGATGCCTGAGCTCTAAAACAGGCTCTACTTAAAAAATTATTACGCTTAGGATATGTGCTTTTTATTCTACATATATGTATAAATTTGTAATTAGTTATCATTTTTTATTGTTTCTTATGTAAATATGGTGTTATTTTAGATTTCAATGGAGAGATTCATGGGATTTACTGATGGTGCAAGTCATCACACTTGTAACTTGGATTCATCTGCATGGGTAATCTATGCAGGTACGGGACAACTAGTCACCTAAAGAGGTGTTTATTTAGGTCATGCAACTGATAATATGTCTTAATAGAACGCAGCCATTGAGCTACTCAGAGACATTGTGTTGCATGATATTACATGTTTGGAGGTTATACTTGCCTCCTAGTTAGTAGCCTCCCAGCTTAAAGGATATTATCAAGTGAGACATCTTACTCTACTAAGTCGGTTCCTACGAGTTAGATTACTTGAAAGATAGTTTAATCACATTATATATAAGAATATCCCAAGAAATCAAAACACACTAACTCACTCATACAAAAATTAGATATTAGATTGGCATTTGTCACATATATTGTAAAAAATACTCAGATAAACACATATAAACACATGTAAATAAGTAATCACACACACACACACACACACATATGTCAAATAGGTCCATAAAAACCAAGTCTTGGTCCAAAAGATCCAGTAATAAGTACATCAAAATACAAAAATGGGATCACTATCCCCCCTAGATGCTAAAAGACTATGAAGACTCTGCAGTGGCCTCTGCAACAACCTCTCGATAGAACAAGATGGTCTTAGACACCTTTCTAATAAGGTGTAACCATGAAGGAGACACCCCCACTACATGCTCCTTCATATCCATGGAAATCCTATCCATCCTCGGAGTTGGAATATCATGAGTAAGGTGAGGTATCTTTCCCTCGACAATTTGGAGCATGGCCTCAAAAACATCAACTTCTCATAAAAATTTCCTAGGATCACCACCCTGGAAAACATGTCCAATATATGCACCATACAAGCATGGTTTAGACTCGCACATTTTTATGCATGTATATGTACTTATTTCCAAAACATTTACAAAAAAAAAAATATTTGAAAAGTAAAAGAATTACCCATCTCTCCCCATGCCTCTTGAGGAGGCATCACAAGCTCATGGTCACCACATAAGTCTAGTACATCATAGGGAAACTGTTCAAAGGCAAGTATCTATCTGCTCCACCAAGAATATAACTCATCATCATAAGCTCCTTAGATCTCCCCTCCACCCTGGTGAACAAATACATCTCCCTGCCTTGTGAGCCTAGGATCACGTGGATGTGGATGAGGGAGCACAACCATGGGGATCAATGTCAGTACCCGCTTGAAGAATAATGCCACTAGGATGTTGGGGTATCCAAAGTTCTTTTTCTTACCTAAATTGCAATCTAACAATTGCTTCTTCATATTGATAACTAATCTGAAACACGAGTCAAACACTACATTCCTCAAAAATTCCACTCCAAGGTTCACATGATTACGAGTGGATAGGTGCAATGATGACACACCTTCCACCTATGTGATGGTATTCAATATCACCTTGAGTGGGAAACTAGCTATCTGGATAATAGAAGCATGTGTACCATATTTATGGGATTCAGGAAAGTGATCTATGTTCACATAGTTTGGGACACTGAGTATGCCCCCCCCCCACGATCGGAGCCATTCAGAGTCATCGTCATACCTCTATGTGACAAACATGTGATAAAAATAAATATATTCTGTTGTGATGTCCAATGTTTCATATTGCATATCAAGTAAGTATTTGTTGGGATTCCAAAGTTGCATTAGGGACCCTAGTAATATCACTTGTGCGTGCATGTTTTGCATACAGAAAAAATTCAATAAACTACAACGACGAATAGCATTCAATGTCAATGGATCCCATAGAGATTATCTATCAAGGTATTCTTGTTCCCTCTCCTTCCATTCAAGCACCATCTTTCCTGCAAACATGATTTTTTAGATTTATTTTCATCACAAATACCGAATCCACAATGTACACGACTGTGTAATGTAAATACCATGCACCATATGTGGGTTTACCACTGCATACCTGAGAATTATTTTCGAATTCACGATTTTGCAACGTGATACCCACGTATTCCGTGTGGTTCCCTTTCAAACTCACTAAAACACCTAAAATGGGCAATAAAAATTTAAAAAAATGGAATGAAATGAAAGATGGGAAAGAGATGAATCACCTGGAACTTGTAGAAATCGATTTGGTCCAACAGTTGCACTATACGAAGTGTTTGAAGTTCGAAGGTAAAACTTGCACTATTCAATAGTAAAACTCAAAATGATTTGTTTTTTACCAAATTTACAATTTATAGAAATAATTTCAAAATTTTGACCCACTTTTCTATAGTTTTGATTCATTTATGAACACTTTTGACTAATAATGCATTAAATTTTTCAGTCTTTCTGGTAATGGATGAAATTCAAAATATTCCCCTACCATGTAAGGTAGGATTTGGCCCTATTGCATCTTGCATTTATACCTAATCCTATTCTGAACCGTAGGGTCCTTTTTAATCCATGGATTGCAATATATAGCCTTCTTTCTCCCTTCAAACATCATTGTTCTTCCATGGACTAGAATCGACCTAACATGGGATGGCCTAGTTAGAACATTTTCCATTTTGGCACCAATGTTGTTTGTTGGTATGTGATGGGAGACTTTATAGTATTTTTACATGCAAAATATGAATCTCATACTTTATCTTTTGTGAACAATCCCTCGTTGCAAGTCTCCCATCATATGGAGTCATCTTCAAGCCCTAGTCTGACTCCCTAAATATGACTAGATTTTCAAGTCACTTATTCCTTCAGACTCATTAAAGTAAATGAAAGATCATCCACATCGATATAAGTTTAACCCCTTTCTAGACCATGTGGATTACTTACGAAAAATGAATAATCTAGTTCATTGTGGCTAGAAGAGTATTTCCAAGTATCGGTTTATCTCTTTTTCAGGCCTGAAGAACTAAATTTATTAAAAAGGAATCCATTTGAGCTCACTTTTCCTTTATTGTGATCTGGATTAAACTATGAAAAATATTTTGAGCGTTCTTTATGTCGTTGTCATGCTCATTAAACTTTAGTACAAAGCATCAATTTTTTTGGCTACTTTTCCCCACTCTCGTGACCCAAGTTCAACAGACCCACGAAACCAACAAAAAATCCAAAGATATCGACCCGACAGAGCAAGCTCATCCACCAACACCTGCAAGGAAGGCGCAGTCTCACCCAAGATATCTTAATGTGTAACTTCCAAAACCATGTTTCCATAGTCAGCGAGGGATTACATTCGCCTATTCCGCATCCTAGGTGCTCGACAGAGTCGGAAGGATGGAGTCTTTTACTAACTCAATAGGGGCACAATAGTGCGACACAGCCGCTGTGCAACACAACCTTGTCCTTTACAACTTAACAACTAGTGCAATTGTGCGAGGAAGATTATTCCTTAATAGTAAATGACAGTGGTGCGACTATATTACAACTTAACAATATTTGAACATGAAATAATACGAAATACTTCGACAATGATTTAGTCATTCATTCATTAAAATGATTCTATTAATATGGAAACATTCACTTAAGCAATAACCATAAACAATGCAATATAATAAAACATTCAACACGGAACATTCAATATTCAACATTCATGCGACACCAGAGATAACATGGAAACCTAAATGGGAAAAACCACAAAGGTGCTCTTCACCTGGCATGAGAAATATATGGCACCTTTCAGTCTGCAACTTAACTGCGGACTGCTTTGAGATATGTATTTTTAGCTCAGACTCTTCCTTACTATCATGCTCTCTGTTCTTATTATTCTTTCATCTACTCCTACTGATTTGCACACATCCTGGATCGACTCTTCTAGTATACTATATGTGCACTTAGTTGCATAATAATTCTTACAAAATGGTCTGTGCATACAGCTGCAGATTTGTGGCTCAACAACCTACTACTACTATCACACTCCTCTCTCATCCGTTCAAGTATTTCTAAATATTTTGAACCCTCAACAACCAAACCTTATACAAAAGGGTTTCTTCCTATTTATAGATTCTACAAGACTGCGCAGGGTCGAATGGGTACATCACATTTATTACAGTCATAAATAGCCACACAAATTTATTTCATTACATTTGTACAGGCCATAACTATCCGTAGAAACATTCTTCAATACATGTTGTACAGGCCATAACTATCTGCAAAATATTCCACTGACTTGAGAACCTACGGTATTTATGACCTGTCGCTTTTCATCCTTTACTCTTCTACATACCCGCAAATTATCTTTTCTCGCATCACATTGTTCCTCGTTGCATCTTTCTCTCTTCTATGCTTTCTTTTCTTTCTTTTCCTCTTCATCCTTATCGTGCTCCTTTTTTTTCCTTTATACGTTTGCGCTTCTATTTCTTCCTTGTTCTCTTTCATGGCCCAATAGGCCCCTAACACTCACATGTGGCCTATCCCAAGCCACTAAGTAGGTTTATGGTTATGGTGTTGGCTACGCCAAAGTACTGACCTTGTCCTAAAATTCCTTCAAAATTCCTTGCACCCAGGTAAATTCTTCGCGTACCTCCCCTACTTGCTTCTCCAATTGCTCAAAACAGTAGGAACTAATATCTTCCAATAGTAGATCTTCCAGTAACTAAATTATATGCTAGAGATTCTATTGTACAGGCTGAATAAGTCCTGTAACTTACTCTCCATCGGTCTATTATGTCGTGAATTCTTCATTTCTGTGCTTTTCCTGCTCGCGTATATTCTTTACTTGTTTTTGTATCTATTTCAGCTCGGCTACCTCTGCGAGCTTGTCCTTGATGGGAAGCTTCTTCATGTCTTCCTTAACTGCTGTGATTTTTAAGTCGTCTTGGCATGTGTCCTCTGTAAACGTTGTCATTGTTTCATCTTCCAGAAGCAATTCCTAGATTGCAGATACAATGTCAACTGCTTCATTGCAGAGCTTCTCTCCCTCCTTAATTAGATCAACACCCTCAAATTCTATTTTATTGTGCTCTTCTAGAACCCCCGGGGGTGTACTTTGTTTTTTCTATTCTTTAAGTTCTTCGACTTGTTTTCTTAGGTCCGCAGCAATCCTAAATAGTTGAGATACCTTTACCACAACATCTACATCCTCTGCACCTTCTTATGCTGGGAACTCTATGATTGCACCACTTATGGCTTCCTCCAATGTAACCCTTCCTTATTCTTGCACCTGAATCTCTTGGTCCTTCTTCTAAGAAGGACCTTGTGCTTTCTCGCCTTCCTTGTTACCTTTTTATCCTGATAAACCATAGCATTTTCTCTGATTCTAATTTCAGTTGCGACTGCATGCTGAATAGAATATACTTTAGCCAATGCTAGTTTTGAAAAATCTAGCGACAGTGTCCCAATCACCTAGATAACATCATCAAACTCACACATTCTTATATCCATTGCTTGCAGTTTGAATTATATCTTGAGTGGTGGAAACAATAGTGGCACGGCTAATGTATAACCGGGATCAACATCATATGTCTCATCTTAGACTATGCTCTTTACCTCATTAATAGACTCAGTGAGCTTATTGACGTGCTCAATGATTTTGTTGGCCAGTTGCATCTGCTATTTACTTAGACCCTTAAAGCTGGTCTTTTCCACTTCTGCCACTGCATCTGAAAGTAGGCTCATGTCTTCCTCGGCTAAGTTGAATGTGTTATCCATTTTATCAGCTTTGCGCTATTTGTGTTGCAGCTAGTGTTGCTCATGTTCATGTTCTCTCTATTGGGTCTACACATCCTTGTTAGTGGGTGTGTCTTTTGAATCATATTGATTAAATCCCTAATCACTATCATCATCCTCATCTGAATTTTGCGACTGGTGGCCTTGCCGGTCGCCCCCATCATTACCTTGTCCATTCTCTTGGTCATTACCCTGGTCCATCTCTTCGTCGACTGGGATGTGTCATTCCTCAGGCCAGTCCTAGATGGCCTATTCAACATCCTGGTCAGTAACCATGAAGTGCATCAGTTGTGCTTGCTTCTTTGGGTACTGTCGTGGCTACAAGATGATATTGTGGACATCATCCTGGAAGTTAATGAAAGGTGCATACCTTTGGACTATCACAACTCACATTCTGTGCTGGTGTCGCAAAACATCTCTTAACGCCTCTTCATGTAGAAATAAATCTATGTTATTATATTTCTATTGGATCTTGTCTTCCTTGTCTTCCCATAGGTTTTGAAATTTTGCACCGCTACAGAATACTAGAACATCTAGTGGCTGGTATTCTAGTGGGTCTGACCAAACTACAAAAGAAATCAAAATTAGCAACCAGGAGTAGTGGAATTTGGTATTACTTTCTTCCTCTGCTTGCTCTGCATCTTCCAGTAGCTCATTCAGTAAATACTACAACCAATTGAACATCACTCCTTTTTCACATTGTTCCCCTATTTCCACTGTCTCAGTAGTGCACTCAATGGGCCAAATCTTGCACAGTAGCTTGCAATGTAATATTTTCATGGTGAACCTCACTATGTTGTCATTTATTGAGGAAATAAAGAATCCTCTATTGGTGTGCATGAGGTCATACTTTTCCCTCATTTTTGTGTCATCTTTGTTTGCATGTAGATATGGAGTAGGGTTGGATCTTTGATGCTAGAGACCCGTTATCGATGGAATGAGCTTGACATCAACATAATATGGTATGTTGAGCCATAAGTAGCATCCATGGAAGCAGAACAGGAGCTGTCGCACATATGTGCTCACTTTCTTAATTCAACCAAAATTCAGCATGAGTAATAAATTAATTAGGCCCGCGCTTTCGATACCACAAGCCCACTCCATCAGCACTACAATTTGTGGAGTAGGTGGTACAACCAAAAGGGTTACAATGTAGTTTTGTCATTCTAGGTCCGCCTTTTTACATGTATCATTGTATTCAAATTGTAGTTTCACCAGCTCTAGGATGATGTTAATTAACAACGACACTCCAATAGGGATCTGGGGTGCATCCAAGGAGAAGCGCACCTTTGTCAGGTGCTTCACTTCAGGAGACTCTATTCTCCTTGGTCGAACATATGGTGGTATTAGGTTCTTCTCCTCTATAGTGGCATTTGGTGGAGCTGGTATATTTGTGGTGGGATTGCGTTTCATGCTAGGATTCTCCTTTGGCACCCTTACCTGAGGCCCCGACGTACCTGGAAGATCTGCACTCGACACAAACAGTCCCAGACCTACAGTTAGTACATTAAGTGGTCAATTCTGAACTGTGGCTGATGTAGGGGTTGAAGTGGCTGCAGGAACTATCTGGGGAGTTGGCCACACCATTGTTTCTGTTTCTTCCTCTTTCTATTGTACCTCTAGTGACGTAATCTCTTCTAATATCAGCTAGGGTGATGCTCATGTAACATCAGACTATTCACTAGTGCTGGAAATTAAAATTACCATTAGCTTCAGCTCTCACAGTTATAGACTCTAGTTCTCTCTTTCTCTCTTGCAAGTAAAATGAACCTTGATGACAAAGCCTTATATTTATAGGCGTGCGCTCATCCTGCATGTAATCATTCGATGGAAGATCAATGTCTTGTCGATCACATGGGCTTCCCCTTCAATCCATTTCAGAATTAACTCGCACGCGTGAACTCTAAAATGTACCTGTTAGGACAGTAATGGCGAGGACAACGAATGGGACCAAAACGCACGCTGCCACTTTCCTCATACTTGTCAAATTAATGACGCTTTTTCATCATAACTATCTAAATATTTTTGGATGTCTTTGCTTTAATGGTGTCTAGGTGTCCTCTCCGCCTTCATTGCGGGATCTAAATACTCGTGTCGCAGGATTGGGACATAACTATTTTTTTCGGTCTAACCGAGTCATGTCGTAGCTATTATGGTAAGGTTTCAATCGGCTTCCATTTAGCATTCCTGTGACTGGTGTCCCATCTAGTTTGTGTAATTTCACTGTGCCTGTGTTAGTGATGTGTGCAACCACATATGGCCCTAGCCAATGCATTTTCAATTTACCTGGATTCTTCAAAAAATTGTTGTCGTACAACAAAACAAGGCCTCTAACTTGGAAATGCTTAGTCTCAATATGGCGATCATGCCATGCTTTCTGTCTTTGATTTTCTATTTTTTTATGAAATCCTACGACAAAGTGAAAATCCTCCATTTGAAGAAGCTGCGCTAGTATTTTCTCAACAACATACACATCGGTCATTTCAGTCGTCACAAAAATCCTTAAGCTCGACATGATATATTTCGTCAGCACAATAGCTTCTTGTCCATACACCAATATGAATGGAGTGTGTCCTATTAATCCTTTTCAAGTTATGGAATATTCCCATAGCACAGCTGAAACTTTATGATCCCATTCATCTCGGTGCATGTTGCATACTTTAGTTTATGCATTTTTCAAAATCTTGTTGAATGCTTCAACCATTCCATTCTCCCGAGGATGGTAGGGTGTCATTTTCCTATGCTAAATTTGAAACTCTACAGTAAGCTCATCAATTAACTTGTTAACAAAATGCATACCTTGATCACTTAGGAGAATTGTCGGGCATATGAATTTGTTCACCACATTTTAAAATATAAATTTTTTTGTAGTCATAGTGGTACAATCTTTAACAGGTGTGGCATCATCCCATCTGGTTAAGTAGTCTGTGCTATGATAATATAGCACGCACCAGTCGTTTTTCTTGGTGGACTGATAGGACCAACGAAATCAATGACCCATTTATCGAATGCTTGAAGGGTTATCTATGGTGCTAACGACATTTTGTCACGTCTTGACAATTTTCCTGTTCTCTAGAAATCATCACAACTTCAAAAAAAATTCTTGGTATCCATATGTATGGTTGGACACCATAACATAGCTTGCAATAGCTTGTGCACAATTTCCTTTCCAGTGTAGTTTCCTCCTGCGACACTAGCATGTTCTTCACTCATTACCCAACAACATTCATGGTCGAAAACACACCGACGTAATATTTCATCAAGGCCCATCTTGTATATTTGTCCCACAATCAACATGAAATCAACGTCTTTGACGAATAAATGTTTCTTCTACACAGTGGTGAACCCTTCAAGAGCATAATGTCTACTCAAAAGGTGAATGATAGCCTCAAACATTTGATCAACCATGGTGACCGCAAATAATTGCGCGTTGGGCAACTTATCCTCCAGGTTGTTTATTCACCTCTTTCTATTCTCGACAAGTGATCAGGCCCCACATTCATTTGACCAGGTTTAGCAATGAATTCAAAATAAAATTCTTGAAATAGGGGGAGCCATTGATATATCTTCCCCCCAATGCTGGCTTGTTGAATAGGTATTTTAATGTCGAATGATCAGTGTACATTTTAAAATGTCCACCCAACAAATAGTGTCAAAACTTCTGCAGCGTTTATACCATTGGAGCAATTATCTTCGCATATCCTGTAATAAATTTTCCATAATATCCTGTGTGTCCTAGCACTAATCTGAGTTGCGTGACTCATGTAGGTGGTGGTAATTCAAGGATAATCACAATTTTTGTTGGGTCGACCAAAATTTCGTCACGACACATGACATTTCCTAACATTACACCAAATGGTGCACAAAAAATACATTTATTTGAATTAAGCATGATATGATACCAATGACAGTGTTCCAACATCATGCGTAGACTCTCAATATGGTCTCTTACTAGACCAAACAAAGTCTAATCATCAAAGTAGAATTCAAGAAAATTATATATAAAATATTTGAAAGGAGAGACTACTATTCTAGAAAAAATAGTAGGAGCATTCTTAAGTCCAAAGGGAATTACCATATACTAATAGCAACCCCATTCTGTAACTAAGGTCATTTTGTGTTGATCCTCCTTCACTATTATGACTTGATGATATCCATAAAATCCTTCGGTGAATGAATAGATCTCCTGTCCTCCGACGCTTTCAAGTACTTCATCTGTAAATGGTGTTGGGAATGGATTGTACAAGCATGCATCATTCATTTTCATTAGGTCGACACAGATTCATACTTCACTTGTTGTCTTCTTATCCCGAATCACGATATGACTAATCCATTTTGATTATTCTACTGGTTCAATGATTATTTCATGGAGCATGTGGTCTAACTCAGCGTTCACCTTCTCTTTATACCTTGGATTCAACCTATAAGGTCGCTGCATAAATGGTTTTGCATCTGGTTTTAGGGGTATTTTCATCCCCCCCAGATCTCCCATTAGTCCCTTCATCTCTGAGAAGTTGGTAGGGAACAGATCCTGAAATTCATGCAGTATGTCTGTGATATTTGCTATTATTTCATCATCCCAATAATCTCTTATATTGGATAACTTTGTGTTTTTCAGCAAACCAATGCTAACTTTCTTAATTTTGAGCGACTTGAGGAACCGTTCGCTCGAAATACCACTTCCTTTGACCTCGCGTGTACTCTCTAGTTCCGGTATGTTAATTTTGGTAGGATCATCATCTGTTTCTCCAGCCATATTGTAGAAATCCATCCATTGGTGTATGGTCACACTGCACTAGTGGGAATTTTCCACTTTGATAGGGATTTCAATGAATATCTTCTCCTTTATCATTTGAAGTGCAACATCAACTGTCGGATTCTCATTAGAAAATGCAAACGTATGCGCAAATTTTTTAAACACCTCGTCCCAATCTTGAGTTCCTTGTCACAATTCCATGGATGTATACCAGCTCTTGGGTGTCATTTCCAATGTATGTATAAAATGATGGACCCATTCCTGTCATGGGTATTTTGCAAATGTCATGCGGCACTAATTGAGATGTTCAACAAGGTTCGATAACCCTATGTACTTCTGATAAAAAAAATGTGACTTCTTTGTCAAACCTGACTTCCAACAATATTTTTTATTGTGTCCATTCAAATATAGACCTCTTATGCGTACCCCATTATTGAGCAGGCGTGGCTTTCAGCACATAGTCTAACGTAGATAAGCGTTGTGGTTCTACTACCAGTCCTTCAAACTCACTTAGAAAGGTTACAAGATTAGGTAATCTCTCACATTTGGGTCACTCCCTCAACTGATTCTCCACTCATTTCATAGACCGGGTAATCTTGGCACATCTCCTCATAGAGACCTCATGCAGTCTATTTTTCCAATTCTCCAATGCCTCTCCTGAATCTGATGTGCATGATCTAGTACTCTTATAGCTTGGGTTCCCATCCACTGTAGGATTGACGTAGTCATATTTTAAGGCATTTATATTATAGATATGGTCCAGATAATCACCCTATCCTTCACTATAGACTGGTTTGACATATCTTTGTCCCTCCAGTGGATCAATGGGTGACACTACCCTCATTTCGTCATCCTTGAATGAGAGGATTCTTTTCTTAAAATTTATGATCATTTGATTGTATTTTTCCAAATATATCCCCATAAGCATGGGATATGGATTTGAACTTTCGACAATGTTGATAAATTCAAAATATGCAAATGTGTGCAGCCTATCAATGTCGACAGGAACTTGAATCAACCTACCAATCGGTAGGACCTTCACTAGATTTGCAAGCCTCAACTAGACAGGGGATCAGTCCAAGTGCGACTTTCCCATGCGCTCCCAAGTTTGTCGCATCAAAATATTGATGCCCGACCCCATATCTAGGATAATATAATCCATATCATAGTCTTTGATCTGCGTAGCCATTCTTAACTTGCGGCCAGTTTTGAAGTTATTGTTAACATGGTTAACTCTTTTTTTGGGTTGCGATGGGGTTTTGTTTTATAAGAATTTGCAATTTCATGACAACATCTTTATCTTGGATCAACGCTAAAAAACTTGAAAGAAATGATTTGAGCTTACTAGCCTTGTTTGGAGCCTACTTTTGGAAGATATATTAGAAACGTTCAGGAATTCCTTGACTCTGGCTGAGGTCGATGACTATTTTGGATCTGCAAACTTCGGTCCCATGTCCAAATTACTTCCTTTGGTTTTTGAACACCGAATGGTACTTTCTTCTACACCATGGGTTGCACCTATGGTAGTTCCCGCAGTATATTCTGATCAGCTCCGGTTGCAACACCTCCTCGTGTTACAACAACAACACTTGGTTCTCATGGCTTAGCAACAATCATTTGAACATTCAAGTTAGGATTTGGATTTGGATTCTGCATGGGGTTAGGATCTCTAACGGCTTGAGCTTTCCACTTTGCAATCAATTGGGGACATTGTTCCACGTTATGGTCCTGCACTTTGCAATATGAACATGTCTTTGAAGGTTCCTGGAAATATCTAGCATAATGTCTCGGCTTCCCACAATTATAGCATACAACTTGACCTCTTCCTCTGCCAAATCCTCCTCCTCCTATACCTCTGAAGTTTCCACCCCATTAACCTGAGGGTGTGGTTGCTGCTGTGGATACTGATTCTACGGGTATTGAGGCTGATATTGATTTGTATACTAATTTTATGGTAAATGTGCAATTTGGTAGTGGTCTTACGTTTGTTCATCCTGCATATTCTCGTCGTTATTCATTAAGTAGGTGTTGACTATCTTCTCCTTTGAGAGTTGGTATGCTCTGCACTCCTTCTCATCATTTCCTACCGACTTATAGAATTTATAGAAAAGGATAGCTGGGGTAATTACAATATTGTCCAATTATAGACAATCCTCATCGCGATGCCCTCTAGTCTGGCATATTCTACACCAAGGTAGTCCATGGGTTCTCAATGGATCAGGTGCTCTTGAAGAGATATAGTTCATGTATGACGGACATTTATCCTTGGTGTGTCCATCCGTTCATAATCTTGTGCACCACGATTCCTCTTGGGATTATTTTCCCTTCTTGATGTCCTGAAGTTGTACCATGAGATTAGCCAACTACGACTGAATATGCATCATTCGTATGCTACCATCTCCGATCAACGAGGATTCCAGCTTCATCTCTATTTCTAGCACTTTCGTCTATGACCCAATATTCTGTTGCATCAAAGGGGCTCAGATGTGTGGTAATAACACAACAAGAAACCACTCTTTATGCTATACATATGACATTTGGAAACTAAATTTGGCCATCAAAGTTTTAAACCGCTGATCAAAATCCCATATGGATTCCATCGATAGCTGCTTTATCTCCTTGATCTTGGTGATGCATTGTGACTCAGATTTAGGATTTCTGAACTCACAAATCATCATGAGTCATATCTCATCTAGGGTATTCTATGGGTTTCCTATTGGTACTATGAAAAACTTCATAAACTAGTCTAATGCATGTTCCCGTAGAGTCGTGATCATCTGTGCTTTCCTTATGTCCGCATTATGAATTGGGTGAACCATCCAAATAGCTTCGCAAAGGAGCCAATGTTGCTCCGGATCTTCTGTTCCATTCCCATTTAATGTAGGTAATCTAATATCTACCCCAGCCATTGAGTTGGCATCGAGGTTGTTTAAGGAACAATTTAATGAAGGAGAAATTCCTTGTGCACTATTCCCAGCACTAGTACTATTAGGATTGAGAGTTTTTTTAGGATATTAAGTTCTAGACATTACCTCTGGCGATGCTCCTTGTGTGGTGTAGCAATGCTCTGATTTTTGTGTCTTTGTAGATTCTTGGGACTATTTGGCTCCTTCATAAATGGGCTATAATCTTCCTCTTCCTCGCAAGACCCTTCGTCTAGCCATGGCTCAACTTCATACTCGCTTTCTTCAAATAGACTAGGATTTCTTCTTCCTCCTAGTGTCTTTCTTCTTTTTCCTAACCGAAACCTCCTTGCACTTCTTAAAAATATAGCTTCTAGTTCAGGTTATGTTCTTCCTGGGAACATATCAGCTCACCATTTCCCATTTTCTTTATAGGTTTTCTTCAACATATCCTTCATCCTGGATATGCGACTCAACTCCTTAACTGCAAAATTCCCTTCTCATAGATGAGCATCTTTATCCATGTATTCATAGACACCAAGTACCTTCCATGGGGTCCTTGGAAAAAATTTCTTTTCACATCACTATATGATGTTATCATCTCAAATACAGTCTTAGTAATATACCCTTCCAAAATACTATCGACCCAAAAATCAATAGTTCTAGAGATGGGGTTACTTACACTAGTTAACTCGCGAACTAGCTGAGCACTCCTCTTGACTGCTTCCCTTATCTGAAATTTTTCCTACCGAGTGGCCAATCTTGAAAAACACTCATGCAGCACAATAGAAAACTCTGTAAAGAATATTTTGCGAATACCTATGTACAAATATCAGTCGAACCAGTTTTTGTGCTCAACTTTGATCTTGCACTCTCTTCTTGCGCAAATGCTAATGCCTTAGACTCCAACCAATCCTCAATTTCCCTACTTTGTCAGATTCCACAACATTTCCCTCAACTCCAATGATGAAATATCCCAACAAAGAAACCATTTGGTGGCTACTTTTCCCCACTCTCGCAACCCAGGTTCACCAAACCCACGAAACCAACAAAACACCCAAAGATATCAGCCTGACAGAGCAAGCTCATATGGCAACACTTGCAAGGAAAACACAGTCTCACCCAAGATATCTTAATGTGTAATTGCTAGAACCATGTTTCCTCAATTGGCGAGGGATTATAGTCCCCTAGAACGCTATTTCTAAGAAAAATTCACCTCTTGCGGACAAGAGTTGTTCCTCTATTCTGAATGGTTGAGATCTAGAACAAATGAGTTACAACAAAGTTGGAAGACTTTCTCTAGAAGTGGTGGAGATATGGAATGAGTCTCTTTGATGGAGTGATGTATTTGTTTCCTATGGTGATGGATATTCACATACGTACCTACACAATCACATGAAACAAGCAAACAAGATCAAATAACACCAGAATATAATCCACTATTCTATGTCAATGACTAAGGAATCCAATAATAAAATACATGATTATAACACAACATACTTTATGGGAAAGAAACAAAATTTTCATTAAAGATGAAGAATAAGTTTACAACCTTCACCTTAGTGTTGATATGATCCTTCAGATGCCAATTCCTTGTCCCCAAAGGCTCTAACTTGCTCCGTCTATTCTCACCCTACTGATTTGGCCAGAATATCAATGCAAAAACATAGCTTTGGCCTCTGTCAACCATGGGGTATGAGCCTATTGTGATAGGCCTTGGTAGGATAGGTATGGTTGAGTAAATGGTGGGTGAGGTGGATAGGATATCCCAAAAGGATGGATCTGGAGTCCAAGTGGTCCTCAGGTGTAGGAATAAGGGTGTCACGAAGTCTTCCTTTGAGAAGATTTGTGGAAACCTCTCTTTTTCACTTTTTACCAAGGGCACCTCTTCTTCTCCACCATGACAAAGCAGTGATAGGGCATAACTGTGCCTTGAAAAAGAGGAAAATATGGTGGCACCACCTACTATCAAGAGACTATAAGCTTCACTGAATAAGGTAATGCTCCCCGACTTAAGGGAAAAAGCGGTGTTGGATTTTCATATGCAAGATTGAAGTCTGGGCCAGTATTTTCACTTCACAACTTTGGATTTAGGTAAAATACTAATGTTTGGGACCTCATCACATGATGATGAAGAGATTTGTGTGTAACATAATCCCCCCCAAAGCATGAGGCTAGAGGGATATGATAGACGAGATCTTTGAAAGATCAAGTTGTCACTTCAAGGCAAGAATTAGCTTGATCGAAGATCATTATTAACCATGCATCTGCAATACATCAATACTTTTGACTTGTGATCAAATGTGTCCTCATCATGGATGCATACCAATACAAGGAATATCCATGATATAGATTAAAAAACATGGCTACTAGAATATAGCGTAGATCCATGTGATAGAGGACTCAAACATGGGACATATCTATCATACATACACCGTAGATCTATGTCAAATGAAAAAACATTTGAGCACAACCACGACCATAGAAATTTGGATCCATGCTAGGACTCATACAATATACTCCATCACAACCTGGGGGAAAGCTATGAGTGCTTCCAACATATACCCAGGGTATTTGTCTCATCTTCCACAAAGTACAATTATATCCATGTGATTACAATGATTTGAAGTCGAACATGGTAGAAACCACTTGATTACTGGTCAATGATGTGAACTGTTAATAAGTGAGAGAGATATCATGATTAATGTCAATCATTCTCAAGGTAACCTAGTACAATATCCTGAGCGTGAATAAATGATTTGATTTCGAACACTCAGTTGAACCTATCGATCAAAGGTCAATGATGTGAACCTATGTCAAGAGAGAGAGAATCTGTCATTGAGGCATACAAATATAAAGGTACTAAGCTTTTTTCTAAGACTAATTCATGGATGATGAGCTAATGTCGATAGGAATAGTCTCGTCGAAGGAGTTCCATGATGAATCCCACATCGATGACATGAAACTCGAAACAAAGTTCTGGAATGTTTTAGATGATGTAACCATAGGACTGACTCAAAAGGTATGGACACAAAAGGTTGTTTTGACTGCAAAGGTAAATTTTCAACTTCCCTTTGAACATCGAGCGACATGAAAAAATATTTGGCAGCATTGACTAGATGAGGTGGATCACAATGTGACAATGGAAAATGCATTCCCTGAAAGACTCAAAGGAGTGACATGACTCATGAAAGTGGATTGACTTGAAGACAAGCTGAATACCAAATGGACTGAATGAAATGTAGACAAATGCCATGTTCAAAGGTGACTACAAACTGCCATTTTATTTGCAAAATGAATTGATTCACTTCCCTTAATTTCCCCATCATGATTGATGAGTGCCTCTTTTCATTTTTACGAGCTCAAAGAGGGTAACAAACACTCGTTGTATCTCGTCCGAAGAAAAGTCCATTCTCATATATTTCACAAACCTGAGAAAGGAGGGGTTTGTTCCCAAAAGAGGGTCTCTTAGTGTTTGGTTTAAGGAGTCTAATAAAATTTAACTCAGTATCGTTCATGTTTAGAGATTCTGAACGAAGATGGAAGAAGACTCCAAAGGGTCCCTTTTTGTAACTAGTCAATCCGAACTAAAAAATAGATAAACTATCGTCGGAGAGACAACTCTTTAAGTAATTTTACGAGCATGAAGAACACAAGTTTGCTTGACAATATTTTCACATTTAAGGAGTCTGAAAAGAGTTTAAATAAGACTCCCTTAGGTTTCTTTTCATGCGATGAACGACTTTTATGATCATGAAAAGAATCAAAAAATGACTCGAAACTTTGATACTATGTTTAAGGAGCATGATCAAAGTGTTGAAATGAATGGTCAAGGACCTTTTCCATTTTTCAGAAGTACAAAAAAGTCAAAAAATGAACTTCCCCATAGACAATACTGTCCATTTTTATCCCTGCAAAACTTTTAAAATGAACATTAGTTTCCCAAAATATTTAAAAAATTACTTTTATAAACTATATAAAGGCTATTTTTAATGAAAAAGATTTAAAAAACATTAAAAATAATATAAAACCCTAAAAATCCTTTATAATAACCAAAATAAATAGTAAAAACCAATTCATTTACCATTTACCAAACCTTGGAGAGCATTTTGGGAGAATTAGTGTGCATATTTCAGTCAGAGATTGCAGAGCTGTCACCCGTTTGTTTTTTCGAGTTGCCAGATCGAGGTAAGAACTAGAAGCCTCCTCTTCCTTTCCATGGTTTCCATTTTTCATTTTTGTTTTGTTTTTGGGCCTTAAGGGAAATCCTAAAAAACACAAGTCGATTACAACTTCTAGCCTTCACAGGAAGAGTGATGCCCGATAAGAACCACGCTTTTTCAACCTTGATCAGGTAGTGGCACCGCTCTGTTATAAGGGGACATGAGAAGTGCCGACCATGATGCCCCAAAAACACAAGCCCTAGTCAAAATACAAGTTTTTAAGGAATTTCAATGGTTAAATATCTTTCTAAATGGCTCATTAATGTTTTTTTGACAGGTTATTTGGTAAAACATGGTGACTTGGAAGGAGAGGCAACATGATGATGATGATACCCATGCTACAAGAGATGCGGTTTGCATAGCAACCCTACAAGGCCATAGCATCTTAAAATTCTTTCGCCCTCCTAGCATGGTTTCACATGCACGATTACTAGAGTACATCCTACGGATTTGGAATCCAGAACAACAGTACTTTGAGGTGGGACCCCATATTGTGACTGTGGAGGTGGAGAATATTTATTTCCTAACAGGGTTGTCTAGATGAGGAGAACCTATTTCTATGAATATTTCCTGAGGTGGGGACATAACTGCATGGGAGCTTATTGTTCGTCATTGCTACCCAGGAACAAATATGTCAGGTAATAAGATCACAATCAAGGCTATGAGGGATCTACCATTTCAGAGTGTTCTATTTAATATGCAGAGGGAGGATGGGATCCAAGGGGCTCATTAAGCATCCTAGGCACATATGTTGTATTCCCTGGAGGCTATGGCATGCACGACATTCAACTGGGATGAGGCACTATTACCTTTGTTTAAAGATTAGTTGACAAAATGTCAGCAAGGAGAGCTAAAACAACTTGGGTATGGGACCAACCTAGCATGCTTCTTCTTTGATAGGGTAACCCTCTTGAGGCCCTGGGTAGTATTCACAGAGATTAGAGATAGAGACCCCTACATGCTGCAGTGGATAGAGATCATCGCTTGCATTAGAGGTGGTGGGGCCAAGGTTAAGTTTGAGGCTCCCTTCTTCCATTGGCTGAGTGATCAGATCCCCATGATTAAGGACTATGCATATGCAGGGGCCGAATTTTGAGGAGATCTTGATCTACCACTAACACCTAGTGCTCAGTGGGGTGACATCGGTAAGAAGCAAGACTCAAGATGTGGATTATGTTTTTATAGTTTTTCATGTTTTATGATTTTTATGGATGATAACAAGACCTATTGTTTGCATGCAGATGTTGGTGATGCATGTCCTGGGGGATCCTCCCCAATGGATAGAAGAGCAAGAGCTCTTTTTGTCCATATAGATGATGATGAGCTCACAGAGCTGGAGGAGGACCTGGATCTACTGACTCTGGATATCCCAGATGCTACTATAGATGACCTCCCTAGGAGGTTTCAGAGACATACTGCAGGAGTATCAATACGCTTCAGTTGCTTTCTACATAGGGTAGTAAGGGCCATTATGTGCTACCATGAGCACCATTAGAGTGGTATGCATGACGTGTCCCTGAAAGCTAGCTAGCTTCATAATTTTTTGTATCATTTTGTATTCCTAAAAGCCATAGTGCTTCGGATGAGGTCTTGTGACCATAGTTTTTGTAAAAACACTTTTTATACATACATACATACATACATACATACATACATACATACATACATACATACATACATACATACATACATACATACATACATATATATATATATATATATATATATATATATTCAAACTCAATTCCGGTGTTTACATGTGCTTTAAATGGATGAAAAATATTTATATGAGTTATATGTGTCTTCTGTAGTTTATTTTACTTCATGATTGGACCATGTTTTCTTTAAGTTATGAATGGGAAATATACCAGTCTAGAATGTAATTTGTTAATGAATCAACAATTGTGTTAAACATTATGAATGGGAAATATACCAATCTAGAATGTAATTTTCTAATGAATCAGCAATCATGTTATTAGACCTAGGGATATTCCTGTAAGTGATGGAATCGAAAGAAATTTATAACAAATGCACTCTCTGAAAGAGGAGGAGAAGTGTAGGGTTCTTGATTGTGTAAACATCATTTAGGTGACAGACCACTAGCCGAGATTCCATAAATACTACCAAATCATGAATTTCTCGAGATGCAGCCTCAGTGAGTAAACCTATCACTACCTAATACTTTCAGAGAGTGTGTTTAAAAGTTATGAATGGGAAATATACCAATCTAGAAAGTAGTTTTCTAATGAATCAACAATCATGTTATCATACCTAGAGATATGCCTGTAAGTGATGGAATTGAAATACCTTTCTAACAAACTCACTCTCCGAAAGAGGCGGAGAAGTGTAGGGTTCCTAATAGTGTAAACATGATTTAGGTGACAAACCACTAGCTGAGAGTCCATAAATACTACCAAATCATGAATGTCCTGAGATGTAGCCTCGATGAGTAAACCTATCACTGCTTAATACTTGACGATGTTCCTGGTAGTTGGACCAATACAAACCACTCTTGAACTAACTAAATCCTAATATTGGGAATAAAACACCCAAGAAGCTGAAGAAAGGTTCAAGGTATGATGACATGCACCATCAACGAAACCGTAGAAATCCATCCAATCTACATAACCAAAACATGGTATAAACAATATAGACATCAAACTCAAAACCATATTGAAAACGAAAAAACACACTAAAAGTAAAATATACATATATACAAGGTACCATACATAAATTTTTTAAGCTTAGTACCTCTTCAAGTACAACCCATTGTGAGGTTTCCTGAAGGGTATCCCATCATAGTCTACGAGCTCATAAGACCCTTTCTCTAAGACCTTACTAATGGAAAAGGGACCATAGCACATAGATTCAAACTTTTCCTTCCCTAGTTTATCATGTCTTTGATCATAAGTCAAGACTAGGTGACCTTCATTGAAAACATGAGGTTGAATAGACTTGTCATACTGTGCCTTGATGCATTTCTTGTGTGCCTCGTTAGCCAAGGTAGCATCTCTTATACTTTCATCAAGTTTGGTCAATTACAAAAATATCTCTTCCTTAGCGGAAGTGTTCGGGAGAAGTTCTACTACAATTTTAAGTGACGTAATTTGACACTTGATTGTTACGAAGAGAAATTCCTATGTCTTGGGGTACCACAACAGACAACTTGACTCCAGAAATAAATCCTTTCCAATATGCAATAGAAATTAAATATCTAACACTAAAGGATCAGACCTCGTACCTTATTCCGGATGGTTGAAGTAGATCCCCATTGAGCTTTCCAACTTCAGCTTGAATTGATAAATCCCTTCCTCAACAACAAGTAAACAAGACAAGCATACTATATATATTGGTGTTAGATATATTCTAGCATATATAATCAACAATGTATAAGCATTTGAAATCACCCATGGATGAAATATTTATTCAAACATACATTATTGGACAGGAAAAGATATTTCTATTAATATAAAATCAGAGATTACAATGGATACAACCTCTATCGACACGTCTGCGAATCGGAGAAACTGAATCCACCGCTTGGGCCTCCACCACCTCAATCCTCCATCTCTCGATAGCAAGCTCACAAGAAAAAGGTAAGCTTGGGAAGAACACAAAATTTCTCCAAGGGACAAAGGGATGCAGACTCAAGAACAAGTTCCGACAACAATGGACTATAGTTTCTTTGCTCTCAATTCTCTCTTATGCCTTCAATGTACCAAAGAGTTCCTTATATATCTTTTCAAAGGGATAATGAAAGGTCAAATCCGAGTGATCTCAAGGCATATGGAAGGCCAGGAGTCAAGTGAGTCGGATCCATGTCAAGGAAAACTCCAAAAGGATTTGGATTATGCACACATCCCGATGTACGTGGTTTTAGGGGTCAAACCCGCGTATATACGCGATTAGGGGTTTAAAATTTGCGTATATGAATTTTCACATGTTTTTAGGGATGGTCAAGGAAACATCAAAGGACAAAAAATGGTCCAAGGGGTCTAAGGAGTCTGCAGAGGGACAAGGGAAGGCCATACAAGTGTGATTCACCTGGAGTGGTAAAATCAGCTATAACATCGATAGGGGGGAAAACTTCTAGTCCATAGACCAACTTAAAGGGTGTGAAACCAGTTGTTGTTTTTACTGAAGTCCCATAAACCCAAAGTGTGTAAAGAGAGTCAAGTTCCAGTTGCATTTGTGATCTCCAACCATCCTATGCAACATAGTTTTCAAGACTTTGTTAATGGCCTTGACATGACCATTAGCCTGCGGATAATACGGAGTGAGTTTTCATGGTGAAAACCCAGCTTAGCACTTAGCTTAGCCATCATCTGATTCCAAAAATGAGATCTGTGGTCAGTGAATATAGCTTGCGGGACTCTGAACCTAGCTATCACATGGTTGAATAAAAATAGGGTGGGATTCTTACCATCCTCTGCATATGTAGGAATTTCCTCTTCCCATTTCATAAAATAATCAACGACTACGATGATGTAACCATGCCCCTTGACTGCGGTAGGATTACAATGCATAAAATCAATACTCTATTTGGAAAAAGGGCCAACTGTAATGACAGGGTGTAAAGGAGTAGGGTGGGTGCATTTTCTTGGATAAAAGTGTTTACAAGGTGGAAATTTCTTAACTGCTTCTTGACAATCTTTAAAGATCGAAGTCCAGAAATACCCAACGTGAAGGATTTTTTGGGCTGTAGCCATCCTAGAAATATGACCTCCACATGCTCCAGAGTGGAAGTCATTTAGAACCTATTCAACCTCTTCATATGTAAGGTACCATCGAAGGATGGAATCAATACCATGTTGGTACAATGTATCATTCAAAATGATATAGTACTTTGCATGGTAATGGATACGATGACAATTGTCATGGGATATGTCGAGATAAAATATATGAGTCTGGAGATAGATAATCAAATATCCATACCATGGATCAGTTGTTCTTATCAAGAATAGAAATTCATCTAGGAATGAATCATTAGGCTCAGCTTCCATCAAAGCATAGGGAAGGTCACACATCAACTCCGCAAAAACCAAGAATTTCTTCGAAGTATCCTTGGCGAACTCAAGATCAAATTCCTATAATATAACAATCCAACCAGATTATTTTCCCCCTAGTACTTAACGAGTCAGAATGTGGTACATAGGGATTTTATCTGCGAGTACATTTATGGTACAAAGTACAATGTAATGATGAAATTTTTGTATAGAAATGATCATGTCCAAAGCTAACTTCTCCACACATGAGTAATGGGTTTCATAGTCAATGAGACTCTTACTCATGTAATAGATCACATTTTCTTGGCCCTTGGGATTTTCCTGCGCTAGAACCATTCCAATGGTAGTAGTGGAGGCAACAACATACAACAGAAATTTCTTTGAGTAATCTGGGGGGTGTATCATGGGCGAATGGGTCAAAGCGTGCTTCATACTATCAAAGGTTTGTTGGGGATGATCATCCCAGAAGAATGTAGTGTCCTTCTTCAGGAGACACATATAACTGTGTGTTTTTTATACGAATTTGCATACAAAACAATGAAGAAATTTTTCATTCCCTTGCAAACTTTGGAGCTTGGTAATGTTCGTTGGGGTGGGTAAGGACATGATAGCAGCAATTTTCAATGGATCAATCTGGATTCCATCTTTGGAAACCACAAATCTAAGAAGACGTCCAGTCTCAACACGAAAGACACATTTGTGTGGATTAATCCGAATGTTATAATTATGACACCTAAGCAAAATGTCTCTAAGGTGCCCTGCATGGTCTTCTGGTTGATGTGAATGAGCAGGGAGATCATCAAGGTATGGCTCCACGATGTGCTTGATATCATGAAAGGAATAGGACATGGCTCCCTGGAATGTAGCTTTGGTGTTCTTTAGGCCAAAAGGTAACTTATAATATGCGAAGGTTCCCCGTGGGAAAATGAATGTTGTTTTATGTTGATCAGCGAGAAGAATCTCTATTTGATTGTAGCCAGAAAATCCATCCATGAAAGAAAAGATGACACTCCCAACATAGTTATCGATGATCTGATCGATGTGTGGAGTAGGGAAATTGTCCTTAGGAAAAGCCTTATTTAAGTCTCAAAAATTGATACAGACTCTAATAGTGCCCTGCTTCTTAGCCACAGGGACAATATTAGATACCCATTATTTCAGCGGTATGAGATAAATAAACCCTTCCTTCAAAAGCTTTTCAACTTTAGTTTTAATAGCAGCTTCCTTCCTCAAATGGAATTTCTAGCAGGGATTTCTCCCTTGCTACAAGGAAGCAATGGCTACCTTCCGTCTATAGGACGAAAGGGTAGGTTCCTGCAGGTGAAATGCAGTAAAAATGGAAAGAAAGCAAAGTAAAATAGAAAGAAGAGAAATGGAAGGGTTGGAAACCCCTCTGCAAACACTATTAGGGTTTATCTCCAGCTACCTGCAAACAACATGTTAGAAATCAAAATACCTGCAAAACAAGTTAGGGAATAAACCTGCAAATAAACCATGGATTAGAAAGCAAATAAACTACTAAAACAAATACAGAAAATAACACTGGTATACCTTCTCTTTGATGGAATGGGCCACTATGCCCTGGCTTGGAGAAGCACCTCTCTTGGATGGGGGAGCTATGGCTCAATGGAAGATGGAGGAGAGGGAGTGTGGGTGGCTTGAGAGACAAAGGGTCTCAAGGAATCCATGGGTAGCATAATAGTATGCAAGGGAGAATTTTTTTGAGAGTGACCCCAACCCCTCTATTTATAGATTTTTTGGGGCTTTTTAGGGTTTTAAGCCCCTAGTTGGGGCTTTAGCCCCTTTTTTGGGATTTTAGCCCCTTTCACCCTATCTTTAGCTCCTTTTGGGGTTTTTAGATCCTTTGAGGGGTTTTAGCCCCTTTTTGGAGGCTTTATCCCTTAGGAGAACTATTTAGGCTCTTTTTGGGGGTTTTTAAGCCCTTTTGCTCATTCTTAAGCCTTTTTGAGGGTGTGGGGTCTAATCGGGTGAAATGAGGGTCGTGCATGGGTGTCCTTCGATGGTGTAGGCCATGTAGAGCTGAGTGAGGGATTTTTTGGGTTAACAGATTGCCCCTTGATGTGTGAGGGTAGGAACTCATCGTATGGCCAATGAACATCATAGGATTTTCTGCAGAGAGGTGGTGCTTCTGGGGCTGGGGCATGGTGGCTTTTGGTTTTTGTATTAATATGGTTCCCATCAATGGGTGAGATACAAATAATGTGTGACATGTATATGGATGAGGTGGGCATCCCCATGCTCGTAACAATGTCAAAACAATAATGTGATCTATCCTCTATTATACAAGAGCCGATCATATACAACTGATGATACATAGTGGTTGCCTCACTTAGAGGCTGAATACAATACTGATTTGAAGAACTGCTATATTGGACCTGTGGCATTCTCATGGAATGCTATATCTTCATGACTGATGGCCTGCTAGATCTGGGATGGTACATAGATGTATGGACTCAGTGATGGAGATTCAGAGTCTCTGTGGTACAAGTATGCTACATCAATCATAAATCTATATAGGAGCACTGTTGGGGCTTCTGAACACTATCTCCAATGCAACCTAGAAATCATAAGGGACATAACCTATTTAGGTCCCTCGAATAAACTCATCAATGTGCTAGAGTCAGGTGACATCTGTGGTCTTCAACCAAATACTGCACGGATTGATACCCTGTACGAATCTCAATGGTGTGATGATGTAGCTAGAGTTGAGCACGTGAGAAACAACCATCCCGAGAGGCACTAAGGACTCCTCTCAAGTGGTCCAAGGAACTCATCAATGAGGTTAATGAAACCAATATACAAGGACCTCTGGGTCTATCCTCTGGAATATGTGTGTTGTCATTGATAGAGGGAGACCTGGCCCTGGTCAAGGCAACGGTGTTTCCTTGACCAGAAGAGCGAGGGAGATAATTGAAAGATGTGAGACAATCTACAGACTGACCCACTGGATGGGGGGGGGGAGGGAAAGAGTTGAATAGGGGTAGAGGGAGTGTAGTAGACTCAAACTTCCTTTATTCAAATTATGACGGCCGGGCGGACCAGGAAGCACATGAAACTGACTCATGGGAATGGGATCATAGCTGTAATACCGGGAATGTCATTGCAAATGGGAAATACTTGGGGGAGGTAGACACTTTTGGTACTGATGGGATCCAAGGAAGACACATTGCAGAGTACTATGAACAAAGGTGACCCAAAGTGGGAATGCTGCCAAACCATTATTTGTGGGGTGGTGTCTAGAGACACCATTGTGGTACGATCTCATGGACTTTTGGTGAGCCCAAGAAAGTAAATGCTTGATGGTGCTTTCAATTTTAGAGAGTCTGAAATCATGAAGAAGAATCCAGTGGGGGCTCTTTTTCATTGGTAGTCTCCTGTTCCTGAAAAAGGATAAAAGTATACATAGGAGAGCTCGCCCATCCTATAGGGGATGAGAGATTTCTTTACTGTTGGTAGTCCAGTCAGGCCGGAAAAAGTTAAACCTATACTGCTTGGATGGTCATTCAAATACTTTTACGAGAATGAATGAAACCAAGTTTGCTCGACAATATTTTCTTGATGAGAAGGCTGGAAAAGAGCTTAACGACAACCCGTGGTGAGATTTTTTGTAAATTTCGGCTCCTCTTCCCAAGAAAGCATAAAAGTATGGAGAGGGGAACGGTCTTGGCTTGAATATGCCAAGGTGGTCCTTTTCATTTGATGGTCTACATAGTCCGCAAAAGGAGATAAATGAGACGATCTAGACGCCCTTTCCTATACTTTAACGAGCGGGAAAGGAAGTAGCTGTGCTCAACAATCTTTCCATTCTTTTAGGAGTCAGAAAAGAGCTTAAAGGAAACTCTAGTATGGTCAACTGATAGTGGTGGAAAAAGAGGTTCCCCATGTCAGGATGGTGGACAGTGGTCCAAAGGTCATCCACGCAGTATAGATGGAGCAGGTGGCTCTTAAAAATATGAATACATGCATGAGATAGATCGCGGCAGAGGCATGCAAACCGAGGTGGCTCTTGGATATAGGTAAGGAGAGTTGTGTGTGAATTGTGGTGGACGAAATTGACTACATGTGATGTAAGTGCAAGTCTGGAGGTAGTTATATGCCAAATACATGCAAAAAAAATAATTCGTCTCTTGGACAATGGTTTAGAGATCTGCATAAGGTGCGGTGGATGAAGTAGATGCCTATATGTTACAAAAATAAAAATGATGTTCCTTAGCGAGTGGTGGTCCAAAATCCTGCATGAGTAGCGGTAGGCAAGAGTGATGCAAGAATAGGTCCACAGACACTTGCATTGCCATGCTTTGTCTTGTAAATCAAGGTGAATTCCAAGAAGAGGTCCCAAAATTTGTTTGTTAAACATGAGACAATGGTCTTATAAGGAGATAGAGGATGGAATTCTAAAACCAATGGCATGAACGACATCTCAAATGGACTTCGTATGGTCCTGTTATGTCAAATAAGAGAAATTAGGTCAAATAGGGCCTATATAAAGGTGGGGACCACTTTGTGAAGTGTCATTGTCACTGTTCACTGTGGAGTTGGAGAGGTGGGCCCTAGATTTTCATTTGCTGATTTCTCCTATTCCGACCGATGGTTTCGAGTTTCGCGACTTGCAGGTAAGATCTCTCACCAAATCTCTTCTTTTTTGTGGTTTGCATTCTGCATTTGGTCACCCGCAGGTCCTCCATGAGCCTGTTGGGGTTTCATGGAGCCAAGTCGCACATTTCGAGGGGAAAAGAGTGACCTAGTCGTACCTGTGGGGCATTTTTGAGCGACTTGGTTGCTCATTTTTCCCAAACAGGTGCGACTTGGCCTCTAGGCGACATTTTTTGATGAGAGCAGTGGCTGACATCTGTGTTTTGCTTGTGTAAGATGGGTGAGATTAAATGGAGGGAGAGAGACTGTAAATACCTCTGAGAGGCATCATTGCAGGATAGGAATATGCATGATACACTGGCCCGTTGCGGTTTACTAAAGTTCATGAGGATACCCCTCATGAAGATCTTGCGTTTGTTGCTGCAAACGCTAGTGAGATTTTGGGATGTTGAGGAGGAGGCCTTCCTCTTCCAGTGCCATTATATTGAGATCACACTGGTGGATGTGTACTTCATGACTAGGCTCCCTATGTTGGGAGTTGTTTGTGCCTTGGTGCCAGTGCTGTCTCGGGGGGAGACATTGGAGGAGCTATGTGATAGGCACTATTACGCTACGACGTATGTGCGTGGATCCCTCATTTTGATGTGTGACATTGAGGACATGTCGACATAGGTGGTGGCAAAATTACTACTGCGTATCTTGGGTTCCATGGGGAGCCACTAGATATTTGGAGGCCATCTTCAGCTGGTAGAGCATGATATGGGGGGTACGTACTATGGGTGGGCCCAAATGAATCTTCAGGCTATTCGACGTCGTCTGAACAATGTGAAGGTATCTGTGGCAGGATTTTGTTTTGGCTCCTTTCTATGTTCTTTCTTTTTTGAGAAAGTACCTACACTACGTCCACACCGGGCCGTGTAGGATAGTGGTCCATAGGAGCCGCGGATGTACATGTGGTACCAAATGACGATACGAGAGGGTAGCAGTAGATTGGGCCACTTCTTCACTGAGGAGCTATTAGAGTAGTGGTGTCAGCTTCCAGTGGTGATTGAGAAGTACCCATATGTGGGTATGAACTATCATGGGAACCCCGAGATGCCTTGACCTGCAGGCCATGCATGGGGATCAGCTGGTATGTATGTGTGATGTTTTTATGTTCATCTTTTTACATAATGTAGTTTATTTGGTTGATAGTTGTATGTTGATATGTGTGGACTGATGGTGTCCTTTTATGTATGTAGATATTGGTCCTCGTCTGCCACCCAGATATTAGAGGCGAGTGGTTGGTATGGCACTTACGGCATTTCCTGCGGGGAACCCTTGCAGGCGATGGTGGGATTTGGATGGACTTGTGCCGCATCTGGAGCAGCTTGCTGCTGAAGTCTCTGAAGATGGTTGGTAGCATTTGAGCAATGATGTGATTGCTTCCATTCATAGTTTTCCTCCATAGTGGACCTCTATGATGAGGAGGATGGATATGGCCTGTGAGTACTTTTGTCGAGCAGTGAGAGGTGATCTTCCTACAGAGGATGAGTCTTCTAAGGAGGATGATGATACTGAGCCAGATGATGAGTCTGAGTCAGATTAATAGCCTAGTGGGGCTGTCCCTAGTGCATTGGTGCACTTAGGAGTTTTTGTGTCGCTATGTATATTCAGCTGAGAAAGCATATGTGGCTTCTCATTTTGTACTGGACATATTTTGGACATGCGAATTATATATTTATATATATATTTTTGACGCACGTGGATGTGCTTTTATGGTTTTATATGTGAGTCTTTTTATGATGATGTGAAATGCAAATGCCTAGATGATGTATTGTTACACTTGTATGTGTATTTTTGGATATGATTATGCATGATGTTAAGGTTGTATGTTTCCTATATGCGATTTTGAATGTGTCAGTTTAGAATGTCATTAGCCATTTTATCTGCTACATTATTAAGGTTTCTGGGAACATGTGTGAATGTAATGGACTCAAATGTTCTAACCATCTGTTTAGTGAGCAAGAATTTTCTAAAGAGGCAGGGATTACATACCCTATAGTAGTTGGTAAATTGGGAAACAAGCAGCTGGGAATATAAGAAGACATCAAGGTGGTGAACGTCTAACTGGAGAGCAGTGGCCAAGAGGCCATTGGCACCATCATACTCATCCTAGTTGTTGGTCGCACTGCCCACGCATATTTCGTCGATATGAATCAAATCATGCGACAGGGAGTAGATGACCCATGCAGCCGAGGTGAGGTTCAGAGACCATTTACTTGCTCCATCAGCAAATCCCATATACCGGTCTAAGGTAGGATCCATTTGGAGCAATGAGGAGAAACGATACATAGGACTCAAATTTGAAAAATGTGTAAAACAAAAAAGGAAAAGACTATAATACAAGTTGTATTATCGTCACTCAAAGGAGTGACATTAGAGGGAAAGTTGTTTGGACTTTGAGGGGATCAACAGTCATTCCTTTGTGTGACACGATGAACCCTAGGAGATGGCCTGTTGGGACATGAAAAGCACACTTGAAACAGTTCAAGCGGATTTTGTACCTGCGACATTGTAGGAATAATTGCTGTAAGTCATATATGTGTTTTGCTTGCTTCTGTGACCACATGATGAGGTTGTCAAGATCAACCAACATGTTGTGAATGAGTTCACGGAAACAGTGTGTCATGGCACGCTGAAAGGTGGATCTAGCATTTTTTAGACCAATGGGCATGACTCGATATGCGAATGTGCCCCACGGGGTTGTGAATGCAGTCTTGTAATGATCTTCTTTCTGGATCTGGATTTGGTTATATCCAAAAAATCCGTCCATGAAAGAAAAGGCTTCATGTCCGGCGCATGCATCGATAATCTGATCGATGAAGGGTGTTGGGAAGCTGTCTTTGGGACACGCCCCATTGAGATCATGGAATTCTGTGCAAACATGGATGGTACCCTATTTTTTATTCATAGGAATAGGATTAGAAACCCAAGTCACTATAGGCAATGGGGTAAATGAAGTTGGCTATGCGCAGCTTCTCTATCTCGGTTTTGACCGCGACCACTTTGGAAGGATGGATGGGCCGTTGCTTTTGATGTATGAGGGACACATTGGGCCATGTATCAATATGGTGTTCCATGATGGATGTATCCACACCAGGAATCTCATTGTAAGACCAAGAAAAGATCTCGTGGAATTCTTGGAAGAGAGCTTTGTAGGTAGCGACTTCTTCTGGGGAGCAGGATGCCCCTAGCTTGATTTCTTCAACAACCTCGGGATTGGTTGAGATGTTGAATTTGATGGTTGGCGAGGTGTTGGCCATATTTCCTTCTTCAAAGGCATCTGGTGCCAGAATGGGTTTTTTGAACTGTCACGTCCCCATGCCCCTGACCGGCAAAGAGGATGCGACTAAGAGCTTTAACAGGCCGGGCTAGAGCCCATGAACATGTACAGGCATAAAAATACAATGCTGAAATGCTAAAACAGAATGTTGAGAAGAATGCATGACAGTATAATCATGCATAAATTCAATTGTTCATCATACACAGCCTAATTAATTCATCTTCCACAGCGGAAAACAACATGCATTCACACATTCATTATTTCAACATGTTCATTTCATTTGATTAATAGTAAATATGGAATTGCAGAGGTAAAATACACAAGATCACTTATCTTATGAACGCTTTGCTCCGCAACCAGCTATGTCGCTGCAACGTTCCACCCAACCATAGGCCAGCGTGCTCCTTAATCTCTCAGCAACACTGCCACCCCCGAGCTGGGCATGATTCTCCAAGGAATAAGGGAACTAGCAGGCTTACACATAGCCCGAATACACAAAACACATAGCCAAGCCAACCAAGTTGGGTTTATCAGGCCATTAAGGAGCTGAAGAAGGCAATTGCTAAGCTGGTGAGCTCCTACAGAGCCAAGAACACCCACACCATAACTAGCCTGACCTCTAAGACACCCATCTACACCCAACACAAGGAATCAGTCCCTTCTCTGCTACACAGTCCCTCAGGCCCTGCATTCCCTTCCAGTGCTATTCAGGGGTGATGGAGAAGAAGGCCAGCCTTCTAGTTCTGTCTGTGTGGTTTCTAACACCAGGTTTATCAAGAAACCATGACAAAATCCTCACTCCTCACACAGTCCAAAGACCAACCATTGCACTCAGGCAACTAATTTAGCTGACATAGCTTGAACAGTAAAAACGAATTACACAGCCCCATACGTAACAGCAAAAACGGCTCACAACATGGGGGAAACACAAAGTCCTGAAGCTTATCAGGGAAACCAACTCACAGTAGGGAAAAACGCCCCAAATAGCCAGTGCGTGAGACCCAAAAGTCAGTGAGACAGCAAAAAACGTGAATGGCTCTTCACAGCCATGGTAAAAACACATGAAATCACAAAAAACGTGAATGGAAAATGCACCAGCAGCTCCAAAAACGTGAGGAAGACAACCCAGTACCTGGCATTACAAAAACGACCTCCAATCCATGGGAAAAATGAAGCCAACAACCAAAACGTGGGATCCAAACACACAGGAAAAACTCCCGCTGCTCCCAAAACGTGAAAAAACTAAAAAACGTGAATGCATGACAGAATGGCCTGCGTTTTTGGGCATTTTTCTTTCCAAAGAAGTCAGAACACGATTTTCCAAAAATGGGTCTCTGCCCAATTCAAATTTCTTTGCCCATACTCTTCCCCCAAGCATTAACTAACTCAACTACATTCTGGCAGAAATAAGTGATTGGGAAAAAAGACAAGAAAGGTAGTTGACAGTTTGATGGGTCCTCTCATAGACATTTGGCTTTTCCCCATTGGCCCATAGGTTAAATATTTCACCCCCCTTTATCCTTAGAAAATCATGCCCCATTCGATTTGGTTGCCGTGGCCGTAGCTGGTTGTGTCCATTAATTAATTATGATGCATATTTACATAATGGCCAACATAATATGTGCCGCATGCCCCTATATTCAATCGGTGACAAATTTTAATTCCAAAACATAGCATAACCGATCAATGGTGGGGCCTTGGCCTTTAGCTCCACACCATGATCATTACAATATATACATCATGTACATTTAATGTAATGGGGTCAAAACCGGGACATTACATTACCCTCCCCCTTCAATTAGCACTGTCCTCAGTGCTTTACAAAATTGATCAAAATGCCACACTGGCATCGCCTCAGTGTTCCGCAAAATCGAACAAAAATGGATGTGCCAACCGCATGGCATCCTCCAGCTCCCATGTAGCTTCTTCAGGCCCGTAGTGCTCCCATTGCACCTTTACCTGCCCTATGGCTCGGTTCCGGAGCATTGTGACCTTCCTGTCGAGGATGCGCATTGGCTCGATTCGGAACTCTCCCTCGGGTTCCACCTGAATCACATCCCAATTTATCACGTGGTTAGGATCATGTACATATCTCTTAAGCAAAGAAACATGAAAAACATTATGAGCTCTAGTGCTAGCAGGAAATGCAAGTCTATATGCAGCTGGCCCTATTCTTTCAAGCACTTCAAACGGCCCACAATATCTTGGCGACAACTTGGCACAACTCCCAAGCTTCAAGGAACTCTTCCTTGCCCTCACTCTGAGGTAAACATGATCCCCAACACTGAACTCCCTGTTCACCCTATGCTTATCTGCATAGCTTTTCTGTCTGTCCTGTGCTGCTTTAAGCTTATGCCTGATCTTTACGACCTCTTGCTCCATTTCCCTGAGTAATTCCGGCCCAAGCACAATCCTGTTCACTGGATTATCTAAAGTCACTGGTGTCCTACACCTTCTTCCATACAAAGCTTCATACGGACTCATCTCCAAGGATGCTTGATGTCCATTGTTATAAGCAAACTCTACCAAGTGCAAGAAATATTCCCACTTGGTTGGTTTGTCCATCACGTACATGCGAAGCATGTCTTCAAGCACCTGATTAAGTCTCTTGGTCTGACCATCTGTTTGAGGATGGTATGCAGTGCTGAAGTTCAGATTTGTACCCAAATCTGCAAACAACCCCTTCCAAAAGTTGGAAGTAAACTTGACATCTCTGTCAGATACTATTGCCTTCGGTAGTCCATGCAATTTGAATATCTCCTTCATGAAGATTTTTGCAATGTCACCAGCCTCATACGTAGACTTAACCGGTATAAAATGTGCTGCCTTTGTCAACTTGTCTACCACATCCATTATGGAATCATGTTGTCTCCAAGTCATCGGCAATCCTGTAATAAAATCCATGGAAATAACTTCCCATTTCCATTCTGGAACTGGCAAAGGCTGTAACAAACCTGTAGGGTGTTGATGCTCAACCTTTACCTGCTGGCATTTCATACACCTTGAAATGTGCTCAGCCATGTCCTTTTTCATACCTGGCCAGAAGTATTGCTTTCTTGCTGTAGTAATTGTCTTCTGATATCCTGGGTGACCAGAATACGGAGCTTGATGGATTTCATCCATGACAACTCTCCTCAAATCTCCCACACATGGAATATAAATTCTGCCTTTATAAGTGAGAATCCCATCTCCTTCCAATTTATATCCCTCATACCTCTTCTCAAGACCTTGCTGCTGCAATTTGTCTTTTACCTGCTCATATAACTCGTCTCCAGCAACATGATTAACAACCTGTTGCCTCAAATCTGATTGGCAAATACTAAGAGATGCCACATGCATTTCCTGCATCTTCCTGCTGAGTGCATCAGCTACCTTATTTTCCTTTCCTTTTATGTGCTTGATCTCAAAATCAAACTCACATAAAAATTCTAGCCATCTTGCTTGCCTAGCATTTAGAGTAGGCTGATCAAACAAATACTTCAGCCCACAGTGATCTGTTCTGAGCTCAAATCTCCTGCCCATCAAGTAATGTCTCCACATCTTGAGAGCATGTACTACGGCTGCAAGCTCTAGATCATGAGTGGCATAGTTCTTCTCATGTTCCTTCAGCTTTCTTGACTCATAACATATCACATGGTTGTCTTGCATAAGGACTCCTCCAAGCCCTTGTCCACATGCATCGGTACATACCACAAAATCTTTCTCTGGATCTGCAACTTTCAATACTGGTGCACTAGTGAGAAGACTCTTCAACCGCTGGAAGCTTTCTTCACACCTCAATGTCCATTCGAACTTCATCCCCTTCTTTTGCAAAGAAGTGATCGCATGTGCAACTCTAGAGAATCCTTCAATGAATCTCCTGTAATATCCTGCAAGTCCCATGAAAGATCTTACATCTGTCACATTTCTTGGAGTAGGCCAATTCATAATGGCTTCTATCTTTTCAGGGTCTACAGATATACCCTCCTCTGAGATAATGTGACCCAAATACTGAATTCTATCTCTATAGAAGTCACACTTGCTCAGTTTTGCATACAATTGATGCTCCCTAAGCACTTGCAATGTCAATCTCAAGTGTTCTTCATGTTCTTTCTCATTCTTGGAATAAACAAGAATGTCATCAAGGAAAGCAAGAACAAACTTATCCAAATACTTGCTGAAGACACTATTCATAAGGCACATAAATGTAGCTGGTGCATTTGTGAGACCAAATGGTACCACTACAAACTCATAATGCCCATACCTTGTCCTGAAGGCCGTCTTATGAATGTCTTCATCCTTGATTCTCACCTGATGGTAACTAGACCTCAAGTCAATCTTGGAAAATACCTTTTCCCCTCTCATTTGATCAAAGAGGTCATCAATCCTAGGCAAAGGATATTTATTCTTCACAGTAACTTTGTTCAACTGTCTGTAGTCAATACATAACCTGAGTGTACCATATTTCTTCTTTACAAACAGAACTGGTGCTCCCCAAGGAGATACACTCGGTCGGATATACTTCTTGTCCAACAACTCTTCCAGTTGCATCTTCAGCTCTAGCATCTCCGGTGTACTCATCCTGTAGGGTGCCTTGGACACTGGTGCCGCTCCTGGCACAAGTTCAATAGTGAAATCAATGTCCCTCTTTAGAGGAAGCCCTGGAATATCATCAGGAAAAGCATCCCTGAATTCCTGTAACACCTGATAGTCCTCCAACCTAGGAGTTTCATCTCTCGTTTCCTCCAAAATCTGAGCTGCATACAACTGGAAACCCTTCCTACAGAACTTCTTCAACTGCATAGCTGAAACCTGCCGCACTTAAATCACCTTTGGAATACCTTTCACAACTACTAGGTTCCCTTCTTCATTCATGCATTCAAAATTCTTATTGAAGCAATCAAGCTTCACCCTGTGAGCTTCTAACCAATCCATTCCAATGAGGACATCATAGGAACCAAGCGGTAGAACATTCAGATCTACACAAGTGGCTAATCCATTCATGACCAATGGACATTTCTCTATCATTTCACTGACCTTTCTCTTAGTTCCAGTGGCTAGCTGAACTAACCAAGACTTCCTATGCTTTACTTTATTAAAAGCACACATATCCACTACTCTAGGAGTAATGTAACTATGCGTAGAACCAGGGTCAATCAAAATAGAAACAAATTGCTCAGCAATCTTACCTGCTACTTCAACCACATCTAACTGGTGATCTTCCTGATGGTCCTCCAGTGCTGCATAGATCCTAGGAACTGCCCTTGCTACTTGACCCACTGTTTCTACTTCTTGAACGTTATAAGCTGGCCTTGCACTCTCATTCTCGAGTGGACAATTCCTGCGCATGTGGGGTCCTCCACATTTCCAACATTGAAGTGGCCCTCTATTCTGTTGTGGATCTTTAGGATTTTCTCCTGTCACTCCAACTGGCTTACTGGCAGCTTGAGATGGTTGCTTCTGCTAATTCCTGAAGCTAGAAGGTTTAAAACCTTTCTTTCTTTGGTCAAAATTCTCATTCTTCTTGTCCTTCCATGCCTTATGGTAATCAGGTTTACCTTTGCTTTTTCTCATAGCAATACTTAGCCTTTCTTACTGCTTCTTCAAGAGTTCTAGGTTCATAAAACTCAATTCTATCTTTGTAAGACTGAGGTAATCCACTCAAAAAGTGCTGGACCTTTACTTTTTCATCTCGGATGTACCGGACATACCTCAACAGCTCCAAAAACTTATTAGCATACTCTTCCATGGTCTGCTGGCCCAACCTCAACTCATGGAACTCCTTAATCTTGTCATCATAATACCTGTCAGATAGGTATTTCTGATTGAAATACTTCTTGAATTGCTTCCACTTCAGTCTCCTTTCACTGATCCTCTTTACTTGCTTGAAGTGTTCCCACCAAATGGATGCCCTTCCGTTCATATTGAATATGGCAACTCTTGCCTTCATGTTTCCCAAATAGTCATGCACTTGAAAGTACTTCTTAATACCAAGAAGCCAAGCTTCAGCCTCTTGTCCAGTATTTATCTCACCATCAAACGTAGGAGGTTTCGCCTTTTTAAACTCATCACGAGAGCGATCCCTATGGTGTCTCTTTCTTTTTCTTTTATGAGAAGAAAATCTTGAATCCCCACTGGACTCTTCAGAATCAGATGACCCACTAGGAGTCCTTCTCCTTCTCCTAGTACTGCTCTTACTGCCTTCTGGTCTTGCTGTACCTTGTCCAGAGTCTATCTTCTTATGCAAGTATGTCAAACTATGCAACATTGCAGCATTCAGTTGATGTTGCTCTTCCTGGGCTTTAATGAGGCTTCTCATAGTGGCTGCAACATCAGACGGTGTCTCTTGGAATCTCCTTCCATTAGACTCAATGTCATCATTTCTATTACGGACGTTTTCTCCCATGGCATCTTTTGCTCTCTCAAAGGAATCCCGAGCATCATACCCATCATGGGTTCTCATACTGAACTGCAACTTACTTACCAAACTGCACTACTTGGAATACTTCCCTGGAAGGTGATTATGTCTCTGCAAATGTGTTAATAACACACAATTGTTATATGCATACATTTATATAAATCAACATTACTTACCTTCTCCTGGAATAATCATAAAATAACAAATTTGCTCAACATAGAATTTTCTTCCTCATGGAGTGACTGTCAGAGGGGGACGACGGGGGTCAAGGGGGCTTGCCCAACATATAATTTTTTTTTTTTTTTGTAAATTATTGAATTTCGCGCAATCTGGCGCATTAGCTCGCTGCCAATTTCTCTTATTGTCAGCCCTGAAATTTCCCTTAAAAACAGCTCAAAAATCCCTCTGAAATTAGTTGAAATCGGCCCCCAAAACTATCCTTCCTTCCGCAGAATCGGCTCCTCCACCATTCTCCCTTCCGCTGTATCGGCTCCCTGGAAGCTCTAACCTTCAGCCGTATCGGCTCCGGTTCCATTCTCTCCTCCGCCGAATCGGCTGTCGGCTGTATCTCTGATCGGCTGTCGGAAGCCTTTGGAGTCGGGTGGTCTGTTCATCTTTGCAGCCGCAATGACGGCTCCCCCAGAAGTTCCAGCCTTCCGCAACGGCGGCCCGCGGAACGTTTTCCCCTCCGATCGGCGCACTTTCTCTCTTGCGGCATCGACAGTCCTTTTTTTGATCGGCCGGCAGATGTCTTCCGCTTCCGCAACGGCGGCTCGCACAAAGCTTCAAACCTTCCGACTTGGAACTTATGTCGGACGTCAGCTGACTCTTCAATCAGAAGCCACATCAATTCGCCGTCCGCAACGGCGGGCGGGATACTTTACCAATCCGTCCGCAACGGCGGACGCCCACTTTGCCGGCTCTTTCGATCGGCTCTTAGACCACATCGGGCGTCGGCGGAAACTCAGAACATCGGACGTCGGACCATTTATCCTTCCGATCTTTCCGGCACTTAGCCAAATTTTCAACTTTCTTTTACTGTGTCGGCGATCGGGTGACTCTTGGGTCGGCTCCAGAATCACTTTGCCGTCTGCAACGGCAGATGGTAAAATTCATCAACCCTTCCGCAACAGCGGACGGGGACTTTTTGAGACCATCCGCAACGGCGGACATGGAACTTCTCCCGATCTTCCGACTGTTCACATACTTAGGTGGATTTTAGGCGAATTTTCCAAAATTTCTTTTCGTCGGCAATCGGATCAATTGCTATGTCGGCGGTCTAACCCTTTTCACAGCCGCAACTATGGGCTGTCAAACGCCGAATCCTTTTGCCACAGCGGAAGCTTTACTTCTCCAACCCTTCCGACCGCTCAACATTTCAACAAAATTTTAAATTTTCAGTCTTCCACATTCAGACTTCTGCTAGGAAAAATGGAATGCAACCTCTGTCAGTGGTTCTTCTTGGCCCATAGAGGCCCACTGCTGCAACTTGGCTCTGATACCATTTTGTCACGTCCCCATGCCCCCGACCGGCAAAGAGGACGCGACTAAGAGCTTTAACAGGCCGGGCTAAGAGCCCATGAACATGTACAGGCATAAAAATACAATGCTGAAATGCTAAATCAGAATGTTGAGAAGAATGCATGAGAGTATAATCATGCATAAATTCAATTCTTCATCATACACAGCCTAATTAATTCATCTTGCATAGCGGAAAACAACATGCATTCACACATTCATTATTTCAACATGTTCATTTCATTTGATTAAAAGTAAATATGGAATTGTAGAGGTAAAATACACAAGATCACTTATCTTATGAACGCTTTGCTCCGCAACCAGCTATGTCGCTGCAACGTTCCACCCAACCATAGGCCAGTGTGCTCCTTAATCTCTCAGCAACACTGCCACCCCCGAGCTGGGCATGATTCTCCAAGGAATAAGGGAACTAGCAGGCTTACACATAGCCCGGATACACAAAACACATAGCCAAGCCAACCAATTTGGGTTTATCAGGCCATTAAGGAGCTGAAGAAGGCAATTGCTAAGCTGGTGAGCTCCTACAGAGCCAAGAACACCCACACCATAACTAGCCTGACCTCTAAGACACCCATCTACACCCAACACAAGGAATCAGTCCCTTCTCTGCTACACAGTCCCTCAGGCCCTGCATTCCCTTCCAGTGCTATTCAGGGGTGATGGAGAAGAAGGCCAGCCTTCTAGTTCTGTCTGTGTGGTTTCTAACACCAGGTTTATCAAGCAACCAAGCCAAAATCCTCACTCCTCACACAGTCCAAAGACCAACCATTGCACTCAGGCAACCAATTTAGCTGACATAGCTTGAACAGTAAAAACGAATTACATAGCCCCATACGTAACAGCAAAAACGGCTCACAACATGGGGGAAACACAAAGTCCTGAAGCTTATCAGGGAAACCAACTCACAGCAGGGAAAAATGCCCCAAATAGCCAGTGCGTGAGACCCAAAAGTCAGTGAGACAGCCAAAAACGTGAATGGCTCTTCACAGCCATGGTAAAAACACATGAAATCACAAAAAACGTGAATGGAAAATGCACCAGCAGCTCCAAAAACGTGAGGAAGACAACCCAGTACCCGGCATTACAAAAACGACCTCCAATCCATGGGAAAAATGAAGCCAACAGCCAAAACATGGGATCCAAACACACAGGAAAAACTCCCGCTGCTCCCAAAACGTGAGAAAACTAAAAAACGTGAATGCATGACAGAATGGCCTGCGTTTTTGGGCATTTTTCTTGCCAAAGAAGTCAGAACACGATTTTCCAAAAATGGGTCTCTGCCCAATTCGAATTTCTTTGCCCATACTCTTCCCCCAAGCATTAACTAACTCAACTACATTCTGGCAGAAATAAGTGATTGGGAAAAAAGACAAGAAACGTAGTTGACAGTTTGATGGGTCCTCTCATAGACATTTGGCTTTTCCCCATTGGCCCATAGGTTAAATATTTCACCCCCCTTTATCCTTAGAAAATCATGCCCCATTCGATTTGGTTGCCGCGGCCGTAGCTGGTTGTGTCCATTAATTAATTATGATGCATATTTACATAAGGGCCAACATAATATGTGCCGCATACCCCGATATTCAATCGGTGACAAATTTTAATTCCAAAACATAGCATAACCGATCAATGGTGGAGCCTTGGCCTTTAGCTCCACACCATGATCATTACAATATATACATCATGTACATTTAATGTAACGGGGTCAAAACCGGGACATTACATGAACCAGTCAAATTTCCCATGAATGAAATTCTTGGTTTCCATGGAAAACTGGTCTGACTACGACACAAGATCTTCGGGGAGGAAGAACAAGCGATGGTGCATGTCGTCCCATGGGTATTCCGAGGTAGTTAGGGCTTCCAATACCTCCTTATCATTGCAAAAGCAATGAAGATACAGGTCTGATGGACCATCATTGGAGGTGGAGATGAGTGGGTCGATAGAACTGGACATCATGTAAATGGACATGGTGTCCGAAGAAGGAGGTAGGGGGTGAATTTCTTCAATCAAGGTGATATCAGATTCAAGGGAATGTTAACGGAGGTTGGCTAAAGCGATTTGGAATTTGGGAAAGTCTTATCAGTGGTGAGAATAATGTCCATACAATATACAAAGGGCGCAAGCATGGTTTGTTCTCAATTCCTTGTTTCTGACTATTTGCGCAGTTGGAAGTTCAACAACGGGGAGGTTTTTGGTTGTATCCATGGCATCCAAATGCACACAGATAATTGGAATCTCAGGTCAGTTCTGAGTCAGATGGCCCGATTCTTCGCAGACGACGCAAGGCGGGGTCTGTCAAGGCTCTACGACAGCTTTTGCGTTCTTGCCCCTGACCCTTTTTGGGTGGGGCGATGCGGGTGCAGGTGCAGTGGTTGGTTTTTGCGGGCCAGGTGGAAGATGAGACTCAACTACAATGGGTTGCACAGGGGTTAAGATTACCTAGGGCATTGATGGTTGAGCTGGTGGATCAAGATACCACATAGGAATTCCCAATGTAAGGTTGGGTAAGTTTAAGGTGGCCATTACTGGCTTGCTCATGACACCAAGCAGGGGAAAAAGGAATGGAATTGTATGGACTGGAGAGGAGCCTAGATGACTCCCTAATGGTTGTATGTGGGGATGAGGTTGTGGTTGTAGCTACGCATAATTTTGTGGTTGCGGATGATGTTGATGTTGCGGCCATGGACGGTGTTGTGGTTGCAGTTGGGGCTATAGTTGCAGTTGTTGTTTGGGTGTAGTGGTGCTAGAAGAGAGCATGCACAAGTATGCATCCTCATTCGGTGTCGGTGGTGGTGACACTAAGGAGAAAGGAGCCTTAATGGCGGTATCGGCAAACAACCCAGGGCCCATATTCAACAATGGGGAGGCTAGTATGTTTTCAACCATGGTGTTGATTGCAGGGACAATGTTGGCATGTGTGGTTGTCCTTTGCAGATCAATGGTGTTGATCATAGGGATAATGTTGGCGGGGGTTGTTATCCCTTGCAGATCGTGATAAGTCAGTTGATCAACTATCACGATATTCCCTTCATGGGGGAACATCATGCGACGGAAGATAGTTGATGTGACATATCTCATGGCATACATATACCTTCTTCCGAGGAGAAGGTTATAGTCTAATTGAGCGTTGACAACCTCTATGTCAATCAGAACTATTTTCTCAGCTAATGTGATGGGGACATGGGGGAGGATTCCTTGGGCTTTAATGGGATGGCCATCATAAGCCTGCAGAGTTGTGGAGGTGTTGTGCCCCTACTCAACAGCCTTAAAAAAATATATATTTCGTCAAACAAAATCCTATTTTGTTTTGATGAAATGTTCGAATTTCCTATAACAAATCTACAGAATTGACAGCTACTGAAATGGTGACATTTTGCGAGCTACTGAATCAATGAAATTCTATGTTTTTTAAAACCTTTGTGTATTATGGTTAATGGACAATAAATCACTACATTGAAAATCATTACTTGGATGAATTATTTTCCAGATTACGGGGTAAGTTTTGGGTTTTACGCCTCTTACCATAGGTCTTCATTTGACTATTAATCAATGGACAGGTATTATTGGTTATTTATAAGTTGGACAAAGTCCTAGAGCTTCGAAGGCTTAATAATTTATCTAAACATGCCTTTTCCTAAGTTCATTTTTACAAACTCCGAATCATATTTGCTCATACTATAATTGTTCAATGTCGATCTTTATAATATGATCCGTGTTATGAAGGTTTGATGTTGGGTTTCATGGTTATGTCACATCATATGCTCGCCACCTTCAAAGGATTATATGATCATACGGTAAGGTGTATGCGTTAACTTTTAAGGTTTAACCCTCACGATCGTTTTGACATGTGCCATCACCTCCAAACTTGATCCACCTGCCGCAAGAATGATTTGCCATCATTGCACTTGTACTTAACCTTGTCAATCGCATTCACTTGCCAGTATGTGATCAATGTCGTGGCTTCCTTCTCGTTCAACACCTGTGTTGTATACGATGAGTGGTTTCATGTCAATAACGTCAAATAAATAATGGCAGCATGAGTTTATGTAGAGCCTTCGCCATCAGTTTTCATCACTCAATTGCCTCGCTGCGTGATCATTCACCTCCATGCCGAGTTTTCAGGGTTATTGGTTGCGTTTGCTCATGATGTATTTTGTTCCTCACAGAGTCGGGTTCAATTGTGTATGTGTTCTCCTCGGTCTGCACCCTGAGTGCTTGCTCTCCAGTTCACTATCACGTTTCGACTTGTGGTGTCTTTTTTGTGCGTGGTTTCGGGCATTTGCACAGGTAGCTATGGCTCCGATGGTAAGGGTCGAGCCCTGTGAGACAAAACTCATTGACTCAAACCCTGATATTTTAGCCAAGGTTGAAGCTGTTGGATGGTTGCCATTCATCCGAAAGTTCTCGGACTCGAACCCGGAGGTGAAAATATTTTTTGCTTTGTCATTGGCTGATTCTCGGGTGAAGATAGCTGATCTCCAGTTTAGGGTGGATGAGCGTTCAGTCGCTCTTGCGACTGGTTTGCCGTTAACAGGCGAACGATGGTTTAAGTATAAGCCGATGGAGGTGACTGAGTGGCGGAAAATGCTGAAGAATCCATGTCAAGACGTATCATTCAGAACCAGGGTATCTCGGAAATGCTTCAAAAAGGAATGGCGACCGGTCCTCGACGTTATCCATAGGTATGTGACCTGTGAAGGTCGTCTCTCCTCGGCTTATGTATATCACCTTCAGTTGATGGCTGTGTTTATCGATTTTCCTCTTAATTTTCCTCATTATCTAGTTAAGAGTATGACAAAAATGTCCTCAGCCATTAAAAAGGGTTCGAAGAACATTAGTCACGGCCTGTTTCATCACGGCTTGGTGAGGATATTAATAGAAAGGGAATTGTCTAAGCATAATCGGTCGTGGGACGAGTTTATCGAGTCAAATGGTTTCTTATCTTTCTGTCACTGTCAATTTGATTTCCTTGAAGAATGTGGAAGACATCCACAGCCTGGTAGAGTTTCGGCTTCACCTGTGCGTAAGCCTATGTCAAACCCTACCGGCTATATGAGCTCTAGCGTTTGTAATGATTCTGTTCCCACTCCTGTGAGTAGTCCTGGTACTCCTCTGCCTTCTAAGCGCATGAGGAGGTCTTCAAATCTATCGTCGGTTACACCAAAGCGTAATGTTGATAATACTCACGAACCGAAGGGAAAAAGGTTGAATGATAAGTTCCCTGGTAGGTTTACAAGAAGCATGGTTGCTAAGGGTAGCACTATTAAACCTTCTGTGAATAAAAACATTGATATTGAGACAGTTGTTCTAGATGATGATGAACAGAACCCTGTTTTTCTAGATGATGGTCGTGATATTGAGCATGAGTTTATCCCGAACCCTACAGATAATAGTTCTCATGTGTTTGATAAGGATCTTCAGGTAGATCCTGTGGTCAATCCTATAGTTGATCCTGTATTTGATCCTCCGGTTAAGGGTAAATCTGTAGAAACAAACCTACCAGGGTCATATTGAATTGGTGAAACTATTCGCCCACTCTTTGTCAGTTGTTTGCTAGATAAAATACACAGAATGGAAATAGAGCTGACAGAGATGGTGACACGTGATGATGTTGTCCAAGCTAAGAATTTGAGGCTGAAAGAGAAATTTGATTCAGATGAGAAGTGTCTACCGCGTTTAAAGAAGCATAAGAATAGGTTAATTCACAGAGTATTGAAACTCCAAAATGAGAGTCATAAGAACGAGGAGAAGATCCATGAATTGAATGCACAGCTCACTCTGATGCAATTCAAGGGTCAGTCACAGAATCCATCAAGTGGTGTGAACATTCAGGTGTTTAACGCTCATGTTAATCTATAAGGTTTTGGGCGAACTTACTATTGTTTTCAGGTTTGAAGTTATGATCAAGTAATAATCAAGTTATTTTGTTACAGGTACTGGTGTGTATTTATTTTTGCATTATTTAGTTTATTTTATTTCACTTGTGCGTGTGTTTTAATTATATATCTTTTATGTGTAGTATCGCAGGTGATGTTGTTGCTGTTCTTTCTCGGATTATGATGATCGCTTACTTTTTGGACGATTCCTAGATAATCTGGAACAAATCGATTGGCAATCCTATTTCTCAGGTGTCACTATATCATTAGTGCTTTGGTAATTTTCGATTTTGCACTATCAGTTGAATCTCTCCAATTTCAAGACATTATTATGTATATTAAAAATGACATATTTCATTTGTCATTTTTAAGGAGATTGGTTGAGATTTAGATTAGATAGTTTCCAGTTTTGTAGAACTGTCTACATGTGGGATTTGAGGTATTTAAAAGAGACATGTTTGTACTAGAAAGGGGTCGATAGTAGGAGAAAAGACATGACAAGATCACTGTAATTATTTTCTGTGACTTGAGGCAATTTTTTTGTCAGTAGCTACAGTATTTTTCACTAGTGATATCTATATACATTTACCATATTTTTACTACGCAAATGTATTTTTGATGTTGTTTGATCTTGTCTCTTTCTCTGCAGTATTTACGTTTTGTCATGATTCCTTTGATGAATTCTGCAAATACATCATATTTAATCTATCGATTTACACTGGTTTTGATTTGCTAATATATGTTATAAAGTAAATTTGATATTGTCATCAAATATATGGGATATATTCGTTCGCTGTGTGATCTTGTTTAGATTCTGAATTTCTTCATGAATATTATCAAGATTGTTAGCACAGTAGAATTATTGGCAATTTGATTCCAGTTTAATGTTTTCTACGCTCCCGATCGGGATAGGGTTTTTTAGAATAGATTAATGATAGTTTTCCTTTAGTTATTTTTGAAAACCTATTGGACCAGATCTTTACATTTATATCAATGCCAAGTCATTTTATAATCTTGTGAATAATGTACATGTGTTTATATTGTATTTCTATAATTCATTAAGTCTGTTAATATTTGATTAACTTTTATTCTTGTATTATTAATTAACTGATTCAGTAGATTAATTTTCAGTGATTAATTTTGTAATATAGTAATCAGATCAATCAGTTTCATTTGTACATTCATAGGTATAACGGAGATTTAATTAATAAACAGTAGCTTTACTCCTGTAGCTAGGAGTGATTTAGGAAATGCAACGGGGCCTTAATCCCGTCAGGGATAGCTACTTAAACGACTGAGAGCATCTCGAAAACTCTTGGATCGGGATGTTCCTTGGTTGACGCTTGTGCCATTTTGGCCCGTCAACAGGAGGATGGTTGCAAGATTGGGGATCCAAGTTTCTGCCAGACTAGGGTAGACATAACACACATAGATTCCCCCTCATCCACTATGCACCGGTGCACAACCAAATTTCAGATAGACACCGATATTTGAAATGCAATGGTTGATGGCATGCACGGTTCTTCATTATCCATGTCGAATGTGATCAACTTGGAGTCAGAGGGGTCTACGGCCCCAAGGGCGGCTAGTAAGGCTTTCCACTGCATTGGGAAAGTTTTGAGTACCTCAAGAGTAGACATGGCGGTAGGTGTTTGGGCCAAATCATCCATGATGCTGTAGCTAACAGCAGCTCTAGCCATGGTGTTATTAGCAAATCGACGTATGGGGGGGCACAGGAAAGGGGGTAACTGAAGAGGTGCATTGACTGTTTTAGATGTAGATGCCGCTGATGTGTCAGTGGGTTCGGTGTTGGTCCCATACTGATTTCATCTAGTTTGTAGATTGACCTCTTTCGTTGTCATAGCTAGCAGGTGGTGGAAACGTATTTCTGCCATGGGAGGTGCCCCTAGAGCATTAGGATTGGGTTGGGGAGGGGGTGCGGTTGCCACCACTCCTTGGACTGGTAATGGGTTTTGAAGCACCATAGGACGAGGTCCTAGTGGTGCCAGGTTGGGTTGGGCTTGGTCTGTTGTGTTGGTGGCATGTTGAACCTCATTCCTAATCACCTGCTTAGCACAACCCATGAAGGGACACTCGAATGTGTAGTGCCAGTAGACCTCAGAGAGTGTGCATGGTTGGTTTGTATGCAACTGGGCATTACGTCTCGGTGCATTTGGTCGTGGAGGAGGGTTTGGTTGTTGATCGCCTCCCTACGATTGATTATTGGCTTGGTTCCGGGGTTGGTTGTTTCTAGCTTTCCCTTGTTGGTTATTGGGGGCTAGCTGGTTGGGACGGTTATGTTGTGCAAACACCTGTCCCAACGGAGCAGGTGAAGCAGGGGCGGGGGCTTGAACTGCTTGCACTGTTGGTGCATAATATATTTTGGTGGGTGGTGGTGCCACAAATGTGGGCATTTCCCCCCCGTATTGTTGTGTTGGCCAAGCCAAGGACTGAGCCTACCGCGCTGGCATAGGTTGTGCATAAGAAGTTGTGGCTCCCAACTGGGACATCATTCTTGCATAGTCCAGAGTTTGGTTTTGGTAGGAAACACTAGCAGTGTTGCTTGGTTGTGGTGGTACTACAGGTGGTGTCGGACGGTGTTTTGGTTGTTGGGAGACTGAGCCTATGATGCCATCTGTAGCATGGGATGCCCTCGGTTCATCCTGGTAGGAGGTACCCACACAAAGAGCATCTAGAATGACAATGTAAAGGTACCCAGACTGTGCATAAATCAGATCAAACTACTAGGCTTTCAAGATGGCTTCTTCTTCAAATTAGGGACGTTTGGATGTGACGTCCTTTTCTATGGGTGGGAGCAAGGTTTTGAGGAACCAATCCAAGAAGAACTTGTCATCAAGTTGGATCTTACAAAAAATATGACGTCACCACCACTCATGGATGTGGTTGGTTATGTGGGTTGTAGTGTTCTGGCGGCAATATAACAATATCTCCACCCCTTCATCATATCTGATAGGGAGTTGGAAATATTGCATGAACATGAAAGCCAAGGAGTTGAAATCTGGGTACTTGGCTTGTGGTTGCTCAATGTACCATTTGGTTGCAGCACCTATGAGGGTGCGTTGGAACAGTCTTAGCTTGATCGAATCATCTATGATGCTGTTTGATGAGAACCATAGATGAAACGTCATGATGTGGTTTTGGGGGCACTCCCCTTCCTTTCCTTCAAACTTGGGAATGTCTGAGGGAAGTTTGGTTGGCATGGGAGGCCAAAAATCTTGATGGCGAATAGGGTCATTTGTTAACTGAGCCCAATTCGGCAAGTTGAGATGAGCCATGAAAGGCAGGTTTGACCCCAGGTTGATGTGAGATGGGGTAGCCATGGTGGTGGGGTTTGCAGGTGCATAATGTACCTACATAGTTGGGGGTACTTGTGGCACCATTGTAGATGGGACAATGCCCCCAAGTGTGGTGGGATGGATAGTGTGGGTGGAAGGACCACTGCCCCCATGTATCACAGGAGGGGTAGTGTAAGTGGAAGGGCCACTACCCCCATGTGTTGTAGGTGGGACAGCTTGGGTGGTCACTATAGGTGGTGGCAGTTGACTGATGACGATTTGCATGATCGTGCTGGGGCCACCTACGGGGTTGTTGTTGATAGTTTGTGGTGTTGACATGGGTCCACTAGCTATGGCTATGCTGAAAAATGGATCCAGGTTTGCACTAGCCATGGGGCTTAATGGTATAGTGTGCAGGTTTAGTCCAGACTGATATGGGTCTGAATTTGAATCAGAGGCTGTGTGGCCTTCTGACGGTGTGAGAGGTCATTGAGAGTGGTCTCGACGATGTTGGTTTAATGACCTGAACTATGGTGGTCCACCTCTTAGGTGTGAGGAAGAGTGTGAGGGATCAATTGTGTTAAGTTTGAATTTCAAGTTGGTGGTGATTATTTTTTGGACCCCAGCTTCAATAGCTTCGTATTGGCTGTAGGTGGTCACTCGACCACCAAGACTGCTAGAAGACAATGCTTGGATTTTTCCTCATGGGCGTTCTACTCAATCGGTGGGGGTCATTGCCCATTTCGTTTGGCAATTCCTCTCAGCGGCCAGCTACTTTTGGGTTCCCATGATACTCCTCACAATGAGTTTCTGGGATGAGCCCAAGTACTTCCCAGGGTTAAGGCAGTTAGGGACTTATGTCCTCAAAGACTACAGATTTTTGACTTAGTGTAAATTTGTAAATTTTAGTGGCTCTCTCAGTGTCATGAACTGAGTTGGGTTGATTTATGTGGTATGGTGTGTATGTATTTTTGTTTTTCTATTATCTAGTGGCTGCAAATGGTTTATGAATATGCCAGAGAGTTCATATCATTGTGGAAAGCAGTAAATAAATAGAAATTTTGTAGACATATACCATTTTTTATCTTGAATTGTGATAGCTTGACTAGGTGACTACCTTACACCTATATCCTTCTTCAACCAGTATAAGGTGTCGGGCTCTCAACACAATGGGACTAATCCCATCCATAGATGCATAGGTCACCTCTCAGATGTAAGGTTGGCAAATAGGGAGGACACTGAGCACCATGACAAGCCCTCCTTCTCTACCCCCTCTACCTTCCATGTCACCCATTTTTAGTGGTTTTGAACATTACTGGGTGAAGGGCCTATTTCTATATGAGATGTTCCCTTCGTCTATCTTAGAATACCCTGAAGCGTGAAGATTGGGTAGAGGAGGAAGGGTAAGCAAGATTGTTGATTTTAGGTGAGTTTTAGTCAAACTATATTCATTAACCCATTAAATTTTTTAATTTACACTTTGTTTTGTACATGAAATTTTCATAAACAGAAACAGAAATAAACAATTTAGATGGACAAAGGCGGCTGGGCCGCACTAACAGTCCTTAGTTATTAAAAACCCAGTTTTGAGTTACAGATCACACATTTTGGGTCAAATGTGGCGAGGGGGTCGCCAAATTTTTCCAGAAATAGGTGAGGAGGTCACTCGGATTTTGCAGACAGAAGCGGGCTATATTTTTGAAGGGGGTCGCACCTTTCGGGGGTAAAAGGATGACCTATTCACACCTGTGAGACCCAAATGAGTGACCTCATCCCCTGTTTAGGACCGATAAGTGCGACCTGCTCCGAAAGGTGAGATTTTTTAATCCTGAGTCAGATCCGACCAACAATAACTTGTACTATGGCCAAATGGACTCGGATTTTCCTTATGGAGGCTTGACAGTAATAGAAACTGTGAATAAACAAGATTTTAAACTAGATTTGATAGAAAATTTGACCTAGGGAAAAAAACTAAACTAAAACTTGAAATTTTGAAAACCAGACCTAGGGATCCCGTGGGATCGACCTGGTATGATCGCCAGTTCTATAGCAGGGATTTCTCCCTTGCTATAGGGAAGGAATGGCTACCTTCCATCTATAGGATGGAAGGGTAGGTTCCTGCAGGTGAAATGCAGTAAAAATGGACAAAAAGCAAAGTAAAATAGAAAGAAGAGAAATGGAATGGCTGGAAACCCCTCTACAAACACTGTTAGGGTTTATCTCTAGCTACTTGCAAACAACATGTTAGAAATCAAAATACCTACAAAACAAGTTAGGAAATAAACCTACAAATAAACCATGGATTAGAAAGAAAATAAACTACTAAAACAATTATAGAAAATAACATTGGTATACCTTCTCTTTGATGGAATGGGCCACCATGCCCTCGCTTGGAGAAGCACCTCTCTTGGATGGGGGAGCTATGGCTCAATGGAAGATGGAGGAGAGGGAGTGTGGGTGGCTTAAGAGATAAAGGGTCTCAAGGAATTCACGGGAAGCATAACAGTATGCAAGGGAGAAGTGTTTTGAGAGTGACTCCCACCCTTCTATTTATAGCTTTTTTGGGGCTTTTTAGGGTTTTAAGCCCCTGGTTGGGGCTTTAGCCCCTTTTTTGGTATTTTAGCCCCTTCCACCCTATATTTAGCTCCTTTTGGGTTTTTTAGCTCCTTTGAGGAGTTTTAGCCCCTTTTTGGAGGCTTTAGCCCCTAGGAGAACTTTTTAGGCTCTTTTTGGGGGATTTTAAGCCCTTTTGCTCATTCTTAAGCCTTTTTGAGGGTGTGGAGGTCTAATGGGGTGAAACAAGGGTCATGCATGGGTGTCCTTGGGTGGTGTAGGCCATGTAGAGCTGAGTGAGGGATTTTTTAGGTTAACAAACTTGATGTAATTTTTGTTCGATAGGTTTTTCTACACGATAGGTTCTAATCTCGTGTACAACAATTGAATGATCGATCCCAGGAATATCCTCATACGTCCAAGCAAAAATATCACGAAATTATTTGAAAAGAGATCTATAAATTTCAGTTTCATATGTTGAGCAATTATGGCCTACATGAACGTGCTCAATAGTTCTGAGCTTGACTTATATGTCAACTGGGGTTGTCTTAGTTATGTTGCAAAAATTTCCTTCAGAATCTTTATCTTACAACGATAGAGATGTTTGTGGATTGGTGACAATATCAGTATTGATAAGAGATATGAGGTCAAAATATACTGAACTAGAATTAGGAATAAAATAATATATGTGATGGTGATCTTCCCATATGGGTTTGTCCGTACTCATAATCTCCATGATGGACTCATTTGAAGGAAAATTTTGGGAGAGGTAGTCCAGAGTAGGGAGGGATGGTTCTATCTAGTACGGTGGGTTGTAAGGATCCGGAGCCACTACATGAAGATAATCATAATGGATATCAAAAGCAGATTGGACAACATCATACAGTGCTTCATAAGGGCCAAGAGAGGATGAATCAACAACTTATTTTCCTTTAGGAATATGGGCCAGTCATGGAAATCATGCTCATGGTTTCTACTTCCATACTAGGAGAGGCCAAGGAAACACTCCCATGAGGGTTGAATCCTTCAGCATACCTAACCCAATAAATTGATAAGGAGGAGGGGACTGACCTAGCATAAGGACGTTATTTGCGGTGGGAGTAGTAACATATGGTGAACAAAATTCAAGTTGATCGATGGTCACAATCTTCCCCAAATGAGGAAATTGGAGAGTTAAAAAGACTGTCGAAGTGACAGAAGTCATAGCATAGAACCAGTTCCCCCCCAGTAGAATATTGTAATTCAATGAGGCATCAAGTACTTTCACCTGAATGGAAACAGTCTTTCCCCCAAGATCGACTGAAAGGGCTGGTAACAGACCATGAGGCTGGAAACCTGATACATTGAAAGATTTTAAGGTCGTACGTGACTTTGTAAGTTCAGGAGAACCAATGTCCCTCCAATAGGATACAGACAAGACTGAGGTTAAAGCTCCTTCATCCAGAATGGTTTTATGGACCTTTCTCCCAACTACTCTAATTGCAATTTGAAAATCAAGCTGGTGGGATAATATGGATTTACAGTTCTCTACATTAAAATGGATTAATTTGGTGTTATCTCGGTCTAATTCCCCCAAATCTATTAACAGGGTTTTATGCTACGTTGGATAGCTTTGGTGTACCTAAAGGGTACACATCACACAAGGTTCCTGAGCCAAAACAACCTAATTGTGCATCTCAAGAATTGGGATTAAAAAAAACCTTCCTGAGGGTAGCCTTAGGCAGTCGTAGAATCAAATCGATATTAGGTTTCTCGATAACGAGAGGGCCATTAGACGAAGACGGAGGGGAACTAGTAGATGGAAATTTCTTGGAAGAAGGATTCTCATCCTTCTTCTCTATTGTTTTGTCGTATGAATGACTACGAGAATTCACATTGATGGTATATAAGGACATCATTCTGATTTCTTCCATAGAACTAGAGGTACCTTGATTAGACATGTGATCTATCAATTGTTGTTGAGAGGGGAAGGGATCGGTTAGCACCATTGGTGTGAGGTTACTCTTCATAAATTTACTAATCTACTCACGACAAGGTCAATCCTTTGTGAAGTGATCACCACCACATAATAAGCAAGGTTACTTGGCCTTTCTCTTTCCTTTATTGTCATTCTCCGTGGCCGTAGCCTTAGGATTCTCCTGTTGGTTACCAGGTTTTTTATTTTTTCCTTTACCTTTCTTCTTATTACCAGGTGTCTGCTGGCTTTGGATGGCATTCACCTTGGCAAAAACTATAGGAGTGGAAGGAGTAGTAGAAGAAGGAATTTTTTTCTTGGTAGGCTTGGTTGCTGACGAGGGCTGGATTGAACCAACAACTCCATTAACATGAGTCTCTATTGGTGGGTTGGTAGGGTCCATGCTAGGATGAGGATCTTGATGGGTTAGTTCATATAGAGTTCCGTATTGGGAATATATCGAGTCCAGATATTGAGCACAAATGATATCTTTATCTTTAGTAATAGCACCACCCATGGCCACACCTTGGGAAATGGGAGGAAACAAGGACTTCGCAACCAATCAGTTAAGAGTTGGTTGAGGATGGGAGCTTTAATAAGTCATCTCTACCTTCTCCACTCATGGATATGGTCTGATATGTGCGCGGATTTATTTTGACAGAGTGAGTTCAAAAGGTTCATACCGATTTCATAACGAATACGTAGATGAAAGTGTGTGAAAAAATGGTTTCCAGTGAGATAAAATACACAAACGAATACCATGGAAATTCAATATACCACTTCAGAGCTGTATCAGTCAAAGTTCACTGAAAGAGTCTCAAACTAATAGAGTCATCCATCAAGGAGTTTGAAGAACACCATAGATTAAAAGTCATGACATGATTTTTGGGATCATCTCCATGCTTCCCATCAAACTTTGGAATGTTTGATGGTAACTTGACTTGAATAATAGGCCACGAAAGGTTTTGCTAAATGGGATCATTAATCAACTTGGAAAAATTGGACAAGTCCAAAGTTTCTAGGAATGGAAGTTTTTTATTAGGTTTGACATATTGGTAAGATTGATAAGGCATATGCACACCATTAGGACCATAAATTGACTGATATACAAGCTATTGGAATGGTTGATGGGCCGATGATCCTATCGAAGAGCCTCCTAAAGGGGGTCATTAGAGGAAATTTCAACTCAAAATGGGCCTTTTAACTTTTATTCAAATTCCATGTCATCATGTGTTAGCCAATGAAATTGCTTTAAATTTGAAATACCGTATAGGTCTTAAACACTTTTTTAATATAAATTTAGGGATAGGTATCATAAAAAAAACTATTTTTTTTTTGTATTTTTGACATATCTCCTTGTGTTTTCACTCAAATTTCAATCAAGAGAGCTCGTTGGATGCAGAATTAAATTCCACATCCAACGAGTACCCACTCGGCATACTTTTGACGGACCCCACTACCCCAAAAACAAGAAATACCTGAAAAAATAGATTGATGATGTCATCATTCCATTTTTCAGGTATTTCTTGTTTTTGGGGTAGCGGGGTCCATCAAAAGTATGCCGAGTGGGTACTCGTTGGATGCGGAATTTAATTCCGCATCCAACGAGCTCTCCTGTTCGAAATTTGAGTGAAAACACAGGGAGATATGTCAAAAATACAAACAAAAAAGTAGTTTTTTTCTTTTCTTCCTCCAAAATTAATAAATATTATTTTATTATTTTAACTATTATTTTATTAGTTCATTTTAGGAGGCCCATTTTGAGTTGAAATTTCCTCTAATTGGAACTTCAAGAGGAGGGCCATCTGGAGGTGGAAGGCCTCGAGGTGGTGGTCCCCTAGAAGGTGGACCCCAAGTGGTGGACCTCTAGAAGGTGGGCCTCCGGGTGGTGGTCCTCCTAAGGGTGGGCCTCTAGGTGGTGGGCCTTAAAGTGGTGGTACTCCCGAAGGAAATCCTCCATAAGGTGGACCTCCACTAGGTGGGAATCCACCTGGTTTTCCTCCAGAAGCTCCGAAAGTATGAATAGGAATTCCTCCCATTACTGGCATGTAGGACCAATTAGGTTTCCCCCATAGTGTAAACATGTTTCCAGGGTAAGGGATCCCAGGATAAATAGTTCCTATAGATGTATTTTGATGGTTCATATTCCCTACAGGTATTTGATTCCCAAGGTAACCATAACCCCAAGAAGGTTGGTTGACTATAGGTTGTGCCCATAATGATTGGCCTGAACTTGACCGATGGTTTACCATATTGGTGTGGGTTGGAGGAAAAACCACTACGGGTTTTCCTACAGCCGAATTCCGTCCATCACTAGTAGAAACTTCACTAACAGATAACGTAACTCGTGTCTGGGGTTTCCCACCGGCATTGGAATGTACCAATACCATTGAGCTGAGGATTTCCTCCTAGTTACAGAGGGTATGGGAGGGCTAGAAACATACTTAGGATTTGAAACTATAGGGTTGGAGGTTTGACCTAGATTATGAGGATTCACACTATGAACTAGAAGATCATCAATAGGATCAAAATTATCAGCAAGTGTATGATATCCAGAAGGCCAAATTATCCAAAAGATGGGGTAAAAGAGCCAACATAAGTTCTTTGTGAGATACAGGTGAGGGAATAGTTCTTTCCACTTATTCTTGAAAATTGTGAGTGTGATCAAGAGATGCTTGGATCCTTCTATAATCATCTTCACCCAGTGGAAGGTTCTCAAAAGAAGGTCTAGTAACCCCAAATTTAGAAAGGTCTTGACCCATAGAGGTTCTCAAAACAGGAGCATTAAATCCATATTCACTTTCAACAAGACTATAGTTATGACCTTCTATAAAAGAATGAAAGGAAGTGTCAGTCATAGGAGGTTGTTGGACCAAGGGATTAGCGTAAGAAGTGAATAGTTCTCTTCTTTCCATAACTGTGATTCCTTCCACAAGGGAGTCGGTTGTAGCTCCTTGATTTGTGGCTTTCATTGGGATCTCCCCTGTGACAGGTGGAAAGTCGGGTGGTAAGCCCTGGTTTCTTCTGGATCGTCTCAACTTGAATCCAACCATATTGTAAGGTCACTAAAACCTAACCTAGTGTTTCAAAACTAGAAAAAATCACACAAACTTTCTCCTACACAAACTATAGGCCACAGGAAAACTTAAGTGACAAGAGGGGCTGAACAAGCCGGTTCCTCACTAGGATTGTAAATTTTTTGCAACTCACTATATACCGCAGGGTCCAATAGTAAAGTGCTATGAGGAGGATCAACTGTCCCTCACTTGAATACCCGACTACCTGGACGACACATGCGTAGTAATCTCCCCAAGTGTTGTTCTCAGTGTATTGCCCCAACAAGACGGCCAAAACGGATTTTCTCAGATGTTCTCAGGAATCCTAGAAGGGCCTCCCAATATACACAAGGTACGTGGGAGTTCAAATCGGTAGTAGTGACGTCTAATGCACAACCGTTCACAAGGGGCCTTTCGATATACAATCGAGTATGTGAAGTACCTTTCGATATACCTCAAGGTTATGTGAAAGGTCGTTCTATATACCGATGGTACGTGGAAGAACCGTGTAGGTCTCGGGTTGCAGTGTAGGAAATAAATAACAAATCCTATGTTTTACGATACTGGAACACATCTCTAACCTATCACTCAAGTTACTACGATTTTTAATCTATAGGTTCCATTAATTTTAAGTTGAACGGTTAGGTGAATGCATGGATTTATGACAGAAAAGTAAAACCATGCAATTATGATGTTCAAATTCTTTCACATTACCATTCAAAGTATGCCTACTTGCAGAAAGGAGAGAGTATTTTCTTTTTCAATTTCATTTAAAAACCAAAACTTTCCAAAACATTCCGACTAAACAAATCTTTTCGAGAATACAAACAAGCAACACACTTCTAATCTGATCTTTGAAAGCAAGAAAATGAGAAGAGATCTCTTTTCCTAAGAAGAAAGACAAAAATACTCGAAGGCACACTAAGTACTTTTTCAATTTTTCTTCAACAAATGGAAAGATCTAACTTAAAACTATGATATATATATTTTTTCTTTTGATGACACAAGAGTGTAAAAAGAAGTAAAAATATGGAGATCTGAAAGCTTATGAGGCTAGTCAAAGATCCAATAATTTGTCTTCAAACAGAATTCTAATCAATTCTCAACAAAAAAATTTCTTTTAAAATGAAAAAGAAGTCTTTCGTAAACTCAACGAAGAATGAAAGAAAAAAATTAAAAAGCATGTCTTCCTTTTTAGTCTTATCAAGAAACAAGAAGAGGTATAACTGAGAAAAACTTCCAAGCACTCCTTTTAAAAGTGAAAACCAAGCATATAAGAAAATCATAATGATGAATGTAATATAGCCTTTGAATTCAATAAAACAAGAATTTACCACATCTAGATTTTAATTTTAACTACTCATATCTCTGCAAATAAGCCCAAACATTCATAGAACAGAAAGAAAAAATCCCAAGGTTTTGAAATGAAAAGTAAGTTGAAGCCCTACCCAGCACCACTTGATGTCAAGGGTTGGTGATAGAGTGGTTTTGGATCAGCACCGCTTCTTGATAACTGAACACAGGTAGTGTCACCTCTAACGGATAACTGAATACAGGTGATGGCACCACTAATTTCCCACTGTGCATGCACAGTGTCATGTAGAAATAAAAAAACAAAACAATGGCGAAAAAAGAAAATTTAGCTACTATAATACTGGCATTAAAATCATGAATTGATAGGAATATGAAGTGCAGAAGGTAAGAATGACTCAGATCTAAATAGATATGACTATACCAAACCAAGATGTCACTATATAAGCTAGTAGATCTGACCAATGAAAGACTAGAGCTTGGATTTCAGACAAGGGTTTTAATACCAATGAAGATCATATGCATTGAAACTCTTCCCCAGTGGAGTCACCAAATTTGTTGCTAGGAAAAATGCACCTCTTGTTGACAAGAGGTGTTCCTCTAGTTTGAATGGTTCATATCTAGAACAAATGAGTTACAACATAATTGGAAGACTTCCCCTAGAAGTGGTGGAGATATAGAATGAATCTCTTTGATGGAGTAATGTAGTTGTTTCCTATGGTGATGGCTCTTCACAGACGTACCTTCACAATCACATGAAACACGAAAACAAGATCAAGTAGCACTAGAATATAATCCACTATTCTATGTCAGTGACTAAGGAATCCAACAATAAAATACATGATTATAACATAACATATTTTATGGGAAAGGAGCCAGCTTTGCATTAAAGATGAAGAAGAAGTTTACAAGCTTCGCCTTAGTGTTGATATGATCCTTCACATGTCAATCCCTTGTCCCCAAAAGCTCAAACTTTCTCCTTTTATGATCACCCTACTGATTTGGATAGAATATCAATGCAACCTCATAACGTTTCTCTCTCTCAACCATGGGGTATGAGCATGCTTTTATAGGCCTTGGGAGGATAGGGATGGTTGAGTAAATGGTGGGTGAGGGGGATAGGAGATCCCAAAAGGATGGATCTTGAGTCCAAGTGGTCCTTAGGTGTAGGGATAAGGGTGCCATGAAGTATTCCTTCGAGAAGCTTCATGGAAACCTCTCTTTTTCACTTTTTACCAAGGGCACCACTTCTTCTCCACGATGACAATACGGTGACAGGGAAGAACCATGCCTTAAACAAGAGGAAAAGGCAGTGGCAATGCCTACTGTCAAGAGACTATAAGAATTACTGAAGAAGGTAACTCTCCCTGACTTAAGGGCAGAAGCGGTGGTGGATTTTCATATGCAAGATTGAAGTCTGGGCCAATGTTTTCACTTCACAACTTGGGATTTAGGGAAAATACTGATGTTTGGGACCTCATCACATGATGATGATGATATTTATGTGTAACATGTGCAGCCAAGGTGCACGACAGATTCAGAAGGATGGATTATTTTACTAACTTGACAGTGGCACAACAATGCAACAAAGCAGCGTGCGACACAACCTTGTCCTTGACAACTTAACAATTGGTGCAACTGTGCGAATAAGATGATTCCTTAATAGTAAATGAAAGTGGCACGATTGTAATACAACTTAACAGTGTTTGGACATGAAATAATACGAAGTACTTCGATGATGCTTTAGTCATTCATTCATTCAACGTTTTCTATTAATATGGCGACATTCACTTAAGCAATAACAGTAAACAATGCAAGATAAAAAAACATTCAATATTCAACATTCATGCGACACCAGAGATAACATCGAAACCCAACCGAGAAACACCACAAAGGTGCTCTTCATATGGCATGAGAAATATATGGCACCTTTCAGTCTGCGACTTGACTACAGGCTATTTTGAGATATATCATTTTAGCTCAGAAACTTCCTTTCTCTCATGCTCTCTATTCTTATTATTCTTTCTCCTACTCCTACTGATCCGCACACATCCTGGATCAAATATTCGACTCTACTATTTGTGCACTCAGCTGCAGAATTATTGGTACAAAATGGTCTGTGCAAATAGTTGCATATCAGTGGATCAATATCCTACTACTGCTATAACACTCATCTATGATCCCTTCAAGTATATCTAACTATTTCAAACCCTCAACAACCAACCCTTATACAAAACAGGTTCTTCCTATTTATAGATTCTACAAGACCGCATAGGGTCAACTGGGTACAATACATTTATTACAGTCATAAATAGACACAAAAACACATTTCATTACATTTGTACAAGCCATAACTAGTGGCATAAGAATCCTTCAATACATGTTGTACAGGCCCTAACTAGCCGCAAAAACATCCCTCAATCTTTCACCGAATAGAGCACCTAAAGTATTCTTGACGTGTCGCTTTCCATCCATTACTCTTCTGCCTACCCATAGATTCTCTTTTCCCATGTCACATTATTCCTCGTCACATCTTTCTCTCTTCTACGCTTCCTTTCCTTCCTTTCCCTCTTCATCCTTGTCGTGCACCTATTTTTCCTTTCTGCACTTGCACTTCTATTTCTTCCTTGTGCTATTTCCTAGCCCAACATTTTTTATTGTTGTTTTCCCCATACTTTTAAATAAATGGAACATCTCGAGTGGTATTTCCTTCCTTCACACTCGTTAAACTAAGGCTATATTTTTTATTTTGAAGGAGCGTCGGTTTGGTGATAGTTTACCCCATTATCCAACCTTGCCCACTAAGTACAAAAAATGTATTCCTTAGTTCTTCAGAAGCTAAGAGATTTATTATTTGGATTGTTTTATACTTTTTTGGACTCAGGAGACTAAATTTACAAAAAATAACCCCCCCTAAAGTATTCTTTGGGGTTTTAAGACTCTCAAAATTATGAAAACACCGATGAGCATTCACTAATTCGGGATCGTAAAATCCACAGACCAGCACTATATCAAGTAATATTCTATATTTTCTTCAAGCTTTCTCAAAAATGAAGAAATTATTTGATTTTAATTTCTTAGACTCATTAAAACCTAACAATAAAGGAAGGAAGGAAATACACTCTTGATATCATAATTTTTCTGGCAGCAAGTCATCCTTGAATAAAGCACTAGTTTGAGCCTCCCAATACTCATGTCTCGATTTTTCACCTTCCAGTTCAACTAGTACTTCTAGTCACCACTCCTCTAGTCACTTGTTCTAAGTACATGGATAATATGTCAATGTCTCCTACATTGCAGATAAGTCGAGTTGTCTCTCTTGAAGTTTAAATTTTCCTTGAGTCATCTTTGTGTTGTTCTCATTGTTCAAGGATCCCTCACCTATGTCCCCATCATGTTTATCCCTGTGTTTGATCCATGTTCATCTTCCCTTATCTAGTCTATCGGTGTTAATCATGTGATCTATTGAAGCCTTTATTACCTTCCCCCTCACAAATGGCTTCTTATCAACACCTAATACTGAGCAAGACCTAGAGTTCCAAGATAGTACCTTAGGATCCACTTTCCATATGGGTGGTCTCCTATGCATCGATTATCGATACAATTCTTTTATTGATTTCCCAATGGTCTCCTCCATGTTTGACTTCAACTCCTATATTCACATGGTAGGGTTCCTACTTCGTACATGCAGATTTGGATAAAGACCTTGGCTTTACAATCTATGAAACCTAAGATGTGTAATATAATGTTTGTGGCATAGCTCCATCTATTGAAGACCAGTTATTGTACTCATGTGGTTATGATCCACCTTGTAAAACACATGGCCTTGTAGCCTGTATTATATGATGTATATGTATCTTGTAAAGGAGTTAATGTTCCACATTATTGAACATGGCATCTTCAGTGATGATTTTGTAACAATAACCTCTATTTTGTTGTTCCAGGTATTTCTCTATGGGATAGATTTTGAGTCCTTTAAGATAAAATATTTTAATGTATTTCATCAACCCTTACCCTCCGACCTCACACATTAGGGGGCATATGTTATACCTCGAAATGGAACTTCTCCGTCGAATTGATGACACTAAATATGTCATCACACAAAAGGTCAATATGGATAGAAGTAGCCCTAAAACTATAAGAGGTTTGGATCCTTGATACATTTTACACACTCCAGTGTTATATTTTTGCACACATGTATTCACCTTCAATACGTGGGTTTCCTTCTAGAAAACTGTGTAACATTCGCTAGTTACCTTACTACAACTCGTGTATCGATCTCAATGTTGAATTCGTGGGTTTCCTTCTAGAAACCCACGTATCATTCATAATTTGTCTCACTACAACACACATATTCCATTAAGGTTCATTAAAAATAAAAATATGATTAAGCATTGGGTAGTTTGGGTTGGTTTGGAAACCACCCTAACTCCCATAACTATCCTACCCTCGAATTCCTTCCTCCCAAACAACTATAAAAAGAGGAGAAGGGTATAGGATAGTGGGGGGGATTTGGAGGAAAAGTAATGCTGGAGAATTTCCATCGAGGAGAGGAACAAGAGGGCTCAAATCTAGGTCTTGCATAGGAGTTTGATCAAGTAGAGGATTTGTAATGTTTTCAGAAACCTTATCAATAAAGAATGTTATTTCCTTCCACTGATGTGTAATGCATGCTTCAATTGTTCTTGAGTAGTGATCTAGATTGTTCTTTAATTTTTGAATTGCAATATTTATTTATGTCCATGTCTCATATATTATAAAAACTAAAGGTTATTTGAGAAAGGTTTCTTTCTTTGTTGTAGGTGTTGGAGATTGGAAGCTGAGGAAGCATTGGTGAGAAGAGTCAACGCTAGGATCAACCATTGGAACAAGGTGCATATTCCTCATCTATTCTTATTTAATAAATGCTTGTATTCTTGTTTGTTTGTCTACAAACACATAGTATGTTGGTGGCCTCAAACCCTGGCCATAGGATAGATTCGCCCCACAACAATATGTTAACCCCTTTAGATGTAAAAATTCCATCATCCTTGTAAAATGTTGTAGATGTAATTTTGTTGGACATATAGAGAAATATTGTCACGCCATAAGATGTTGTGTGTGATAAATATGGGAAAAACACTTTGCAATGTTTCATGAGAGAAGAACGGAAAAAAGGGCCTATCTAGCACAAGGTTATGGAAGATCATTTTCCACATAATTAGAGGTCGATGAAAAATGTGTCTCGGGAGCATGTCAGAAATGTAGACAACACAGTTCAGTCTGTTAAGAACATATGGGTAAGCAATACATATCAAGAGTGCAAAAAAGAGGAAAATACCAACAACATGGTTCTAGTGGCAAGAAGTTTCTACCTGCATTGTTGACCTATAGGGTTATGCAAGATCCTTTAGTCTAAAAACGTTTGTTGGGCCAGGAGAGGTGCACAAAGAAGAAGATGGCATGCAAGCAAGGAAGGAAAGTTGCGTGCACAACACGAAGGAAAGTAGATTGTGAAGGAAGAAAAGGAACCGATGTAGAAGGATAGAACATGCACATGATGAAGCAAAGGAGCTCTTGCAGGTGTGCAGATGGGTAATGGCTAGAAAGCGATATGTCAGGAATATCATGGCTGCTAAAGTCGATGCAAGACAGTGGAAAACACACATATGAAGGAATATTTATAAGTCAGGACGATAGTGCCTTCTGTCAGTCCATGACGGCTTGTAATAGTTTTTTACGGCTGATTATGACCTGCGATAGATGAGCAGTATGTCATCAACCCTACATGATCTTGTAGAATTTAGAAATAGGAATAACCCGCTCTGTATAAGGGATCTTCATTGTCTGTTATTGTTGGTTCATTTTCCAAGTCACCCATTATTTTAAGGAAGTTGGGGTTAGAGGGAAAGAAGACTCAGAGAAGAGTCTGGTGGTAGTAGAAGGTTGTTGAGCCACGGATATTGCAGCTGTGTGCACAGACCGTTAGAAGTAGAAGGAATCTGCAACTAAGTGCACAGATAGTAAATAGAAGAGTCGATCGATGGTGTATGCAGATCAATAGGAGTAAATAGAAGAATAAACCATAGAGCATGAGAGCAAGAAGATTGAGTCATAAAGACATATCATAAGAATAGTCTGTAGGTCACAGACTACAAGTTGCTATACCCATTTCTCATGCCAAATGAAGAGCACCATGGTGGTTTTTCCTATATGGGTTTCCACATTATTTGTTGTGTTGAATGATTTATTGATGTCGAATGTTTATGTGAATGTAAAGTATTTTATTACTATATATTGATGAGTTACTATTGAATGTATGGTGCCATTTTATTAATCAGTGAATGAATGATTGTTTAAATCATTTCTAGGATATTGTGAATAAGTTCATGGTTAATTTCCTAAGTTAAAGCATAAGTCACACACTGCTTATCAGTGTAAGGAATCAACTGCATCACACAAGTTGCACCAATGTTGATATTAAGGATAGGGTTGTGTCATGCGCATTGTGATATAGTTGTTCCTAGTCACACAGTAATAGACTCCATTGTCATGTTTCCTTTGTCGATTTCCTTGGCCACATTCCAAGGGACTATAATCCCTCACCAACTCCAGAAACATGGTTCTAGAAGTTACCCATTAGATATCTCGGGTGAGACGGCGCTTGCATCGCGGGTGTTTCCGACTAATCATGCTATATCGGGACGATGTCTTATGGTGTCTTGTTGGTATTGTGCTGTTGTTGAACTGCGGGTCGAGACAAGAAGGAGAAAGAGGCCAACAACATTCTACAAGTAATACATAAGGATTTCAAAAAAAAAAAAATTTGTATTATATTTAAAATATAGTTACCAAATTTGGAGCTTTGAAGATCATATTACATCATACCACAATTGGGAAATTAGAACATAGATATGAAGCCGAACAAAATCAAAGTGAGTCCTGTCACAAAAAAATTGAAATGAATAGAAGATGAAGACGATTCATAGATGTAGTGTTATCAGGAATTTTACACCTCTTGCGGACAAGAGTTGTTCCTATACCCTGCAAAACATAAGTGTATAACAAAAGAGCACAGCAGTATATATTTCCCCTAAGTAATCAATTTGAATGACATGAAACCAAAATCTTACCCCAAACCTAAGTCCTTTTGTCCTTGCATAAAAAATTCCTTGCAATGTTCAATCCCTGCAAAATAGATCAAATGGAAAAAACACATAGTGAGAGCATCATGACAAATCAACTACTTATGCCAGTGATCAAGGAGTCCAACAATATCTAATCTGCAATTAAAACACATTAAATATGGGAAAAGGGAACACTTTTGTATTAATGATGAGAGAGTAAAGTTACAACCAAGCCTTGATGTTTATGGATTTATCCTATAGAAAAAATCTACAATGCTTTGCACCTATGACAATCTCTTCACATACAAGCCCACTCTATCTTGCCTCTAACTCAGATCTAAATCCAATAGCATAATGGTACTTTCTTTGGCCTCCCCCAATATCATCATGAAGGATTCATTTATAGGCCAAAATACATGAGATTAGCTTGGGGAATGGATAGGATATGACCCCAATAGGTGAGGGAGGTGAATGCCACCTCTCCTAAGCAAGTAGGAACTAAATCCATGGAGGATTTCATAAGGAAGCTTCCAGAACATTCTCTTTTCTCCTTTTTGTTCTATAGACGCACCTAGAAGAAGGGGTAAAAGCGTCGACCTGACTTATTTTCAATGAAAAGAGGGATCAACACTCCTTGATCCATTGCATACAACAGCATAGGCACTCTGTCAGAATTGGAGAAAATCTTTTCCCTCCCAAAAGATGGAAAAAACTAACCAAGGTATCTCAAGTATTTCTCTCTGAAAGGAAAATAGGTTATGGTGAAATTTCCAGGTTCAATAGAATTCCCCCCAAAGTATGAAGCTAGAAGTAATTTATAGGTGAAATACTTTGCAAAATATCAATATGGTATAGAGGCAATGATAGATGAGCTCATAACTGACATAGAACCAATAACTGACTTATCCAACTGAATCATGGTTTCATACCAATGCACTGCACATCCATGATGATGACCATGTGAAGGCTACTAAAAATACACTGTAGATCCATGAATAACTGATGTAAGAGGTGGAACATGGCTACAATACATACAAGGTATATCTATGTTACCTAGCCTCAAATACTGAACATGGCCACCAAGAATACAATGTGGATCCATGTCAAGACTCTAACTATTCTCCAATGTAACACGAGGATAGAAAACCGGAGTGATGAAGCCTAATCTCTCAGGTTATTCATTCCAATCCCAACAAATATGATTCTAACCATGTGAATAGATGTTTTGACATCGAACACGACAGAAGCCACTTGATTACTAGTCATAGATGTATACTATTAACAAGGATGAGGGAAACCATCATTAATGCCAATGATCCCCCAATGTATCTCTATACATTCTCTCAAGTGTGAATGAATGTTTTGAAGTCGAACACTTGATAGAATATTCCAATCAGAGGTCAATGATGAAAACCTACTGTTGAAAGCGAGGAAACCTGCCATTGAGGCATGGAGGATTCAAGGTACTTGACTAGGTTTCTAGGTCTAATTCCTGGACGATGAGCTGGAGTCGACATGAATAGACTTTTCAAAGGAGGGCCATGATGATTCCCCCATCAGTGACAAGAAACATGGAACAAGATTTAATTTGAAGTAATGAAACTGACTCAGACATGACTGACTTTATGGATAGGTTAACTTATCGATGAGTTATTTTTCGGAAGAGACATCCTTTGAACAATTTGCGGCACGACAAATGACTTGGAAGCACTGACTTGACGAGACTAAAACTAGGTGTAATGCAATGAATATGATGAAGCATTATTTGAATTAACTCAAAGGAGTTAGGTGACTCACAAAAGTGGATAGACCCAATGACAGGATGAATACCCAACTGTTCAGATATGCAAATACATACATGTTCCATGTTTAAAGGTGGACTGTAGACTACCATAAATAAAAATGAAAAACATTCCCCTTTCCCTTAAATTCCCCATATTCACAAATGAGTTCCTCTTTTTCATTTTTATGAGTTTAGAGAGGGTAACAAACACTCTTTTTATCCCATCAAGCGATGAGTCCATTCTCACATATTTTATGAACCTGAGAAAGGAGGGGTTCGTTCCTAGATAGGGTCTTCCATCATTATATTTTATGAGTTCGATGAAATAAAAATCAGTATAGTTCATATTTAGAGAGTCTGAATGAAAACACAAGGAAAATCCAAAAGGTCCTTTTTCGTAAATAGACTAGTTGGTCCGAAAAAGAGATAACCTACCACCAACCAGTTGATCGTTCTGATACTTTTACAAGCGTGAACGTAACAAGTTCGCTTGGAAATATTTTTGTGTTTTTAGAAAGATTGAAAAGATCTTAAATATAACTCCATAGCGGGTTTCATTTTTCATAATCCATTTTTTAACGAGTCTAAAAAAGCAAAAAAGTGGACTCAACACCTCTGTACTGGTTATTTTACGAGCATGTGAAAAGCGTAAAAGATGCTCGATACTTTTTCATTGTCATTATAAGCTTAAAAAATAATAAAAGATTTTTTTATAGCCATGAACCAAACTTTGGCCTGAAAATCTCACAAACATATTAAAAAATCCAACTCTATTAGAACTATATTAAAACAAGTGATAAAAAACTCACTTTATTAAAGTAACTTTGGATTTCAAAAGCAATTAAACTACAATGAAATACTAAAAGTTTCCAAAATTACTAGAAATAGAAAAGAATAGTAAAATATTTTACCATTGTTACTCTTACCACGTGGATATTTGAGAGTTGGAGTAAAGAAGGAGAGCTTCCACTGGTGATTTGCAAGTGCTTCCACCCCTTGTTTCACGATTTTGCTTGGAAGAGGTTAATTTTTAACCATTATTTTTTATGCTCATGGTAATTTTTATTAAATTTAAACAAAGATAGAAATTTTTGATTTAGTATAAAGAGGATTTTTTATTGGATTGATGAGGTTTATAGGATTTATGGGGGGTTAAAAATGAAAGTCGTGGAGGCCTTTCATTTTATGGACGTGAGCACGACGACGCTCTGTCATGTTAGGACATGTGCGTTGTAGGCGCTCTATCCATCCAACAGAGGTGTCAATCACCGGCACTGTAATGTCCTAGGTCTGGTGTACATACCTGAACACTCTTCAATTCTGTAAATTATATTAAAATTTCTGAACTTGAATTAATTTACACAATGACTCCTCAGACTGGGCAAATAAGGGGTTTCTTCTGGGAAATTTGTAGGAAAAAGGAGTGAGCAGTGGACAGAAAACAAAGAGATGTTAGACATGGAATTTCCTCGCCCCTAACACATTTATATCTGGTGCCATTTAGGGTTCATAGTTTGCACTGCGGAAACCTACTACCACTCTTCTGGGCGGCCAAACCGTGAAACTAAGGAGAGTAGTTTGGTCGGTTTCAACCAGGGGCTTCTGGGAACTTGCAGAGGTTTTTTCTAGAATTAATATAACATAAATAAAGTATTTATATAGTTTACTGATGTTCTGGAAAGTTCTAATAATTTTTGGGTGAATTTGGGGATTTTTAGTAATTTTGGCCAAGGAAAACCATGCACATAGGAGGATACAAAAACGTGGTACATCCCCAAATAAAAATGGTTCTGGAGTTTCATAAGGAAATTTGTTCCTGTTAGTGACCCACAGGAATTAAAAGAGCTTATATTGAGTTAACAGAAATGGTTTTACATCAATTTTACCAAAACTAGTTATTAAAATCTAGTAATCTAGCTAGGGTCTAAAACAAACAGTTAAATCATCTCAAATGCATTTACGTAAAACATGAGAAATATAACAGGTGTAAATATCAGTTCATTGAATATGTAAAATCCCTTCAATCAGTTCCCCAACCTGACATATTCCTTACAACACTCATTTTTATTCAATTTCCCCCATACATTGCTAAAATAGACCTTTTAGGAAAAAATGAAGACAAGAATCTTTATGGGAAGAGATGTTACGACCTGATACATGTAATTTGCAGAATATTATTACCCTACAGAATGTAAATTACATCATTTACCGACCATTACAAGGATGCTCCAAAAACAAGGGGCAGGAGGCCTAGATCATGACTAGAAAGGGATATGAGCATAAGTGAAGCTAGGGCTTCACTGGATATGGACCTGAACTTGATGGAGGCTGAAAATAACTCTGTAAGCTTCACTGGATATGGACCTGAACTTGATGGAGGCTGAAAATAACTCTGTAAATCCTTCAATTCCTACAATCTAGCGCTCCACACTTGCAATGGAAAAAAATGGGATGGAAGGAGAGGGAAATGGAAGGTTAGGGCTCATCTCCCAGTAGTATGAGGCACAACACTCAAAAGTAATGCTCACATAAGCATTCAACAATAAAATCAACAACCAAACTGAAGCAATGGGTTTGAATTTATCTTTTATATACTTATGGATGGCCTTCTTAGTAAGTTGAGGCCAATGGTGACCTGTGAGAGCAAGTCAACCCTATGGGTGACCTAACCCTAGCCAAAAAAGTGCCCCCTTTGGGAAATTAGGCAAGTAGGACCATGTGGAATTGTTTCCAATTCCAAATCATCCTTCACGATTAGAAACTACACCCTCCCTTAGTCAAAAGATGTCTCTTTTGAGTTATGACAGCTTTCTGTTTTTCCTTGGTCATAAGGAAACTCTTTCTTTCGTTAAAAAACTTTCCTTCTTTTCTCTTACAGCTTTTATGAGCTCCATAAGAGGAAACTGCGCCCTCCCCTTTGAAATACTTTCCTGCTTTTACCTATGTCTGCTTTTTCTACTTTTAGGAAACTTCCCTTTATTCTCTTACTTACTTTTGTCATGGAATTTCTTATTTTTACCAAGGAAAGTTGACTAGATTACCCCAATACACCCTCCTGACATGGAAGCCTTAATTTCACATCATTATTGTGCATAGTAAATAAAATTGCTGAAATAAAATTAAATACATGCCTTAGAACAATTATTAGTAAAATTTTTTCCTAGGAGGAATAATTAATAACAACTTGAGCCCCTAGGAACATAGCATGGTCAACACTTTTAATGGTAAATTTGAGGGAAAATGATAGTCCTCCCCTCCCAAATCTTCTTGTCGTCAAGCAGAAGCACCATAGAGTGTTGAAAATTTTTCCACCATGTTTTTGCTGCACCACTCTGATCATAGCCATTTTTATGATGCCACTTCCTTTAGAAAATTTTCCAACCCAGTTAAAGGAACTGAGTAGAATTCCCAGATTCCACTACCTCCTCTGCAAGGACCCAAATTTTTCTGCCACCTTTTGAACTCTATCATTCCTAAGAATGCCTGGATCCCATGGTTTTATCTGCCTCCTTCCAACCATCAATAAAAACAACAAAATTTTATCATTGTAGAGGAGGAAAATGAGGTTATGAAAATCATACCACCATACTGGGAGATCATCTCTCTCCATGCCAAACTGAACATTTTTTAAACTCTCCCACCAGACATGGAATTCTTTAATGCGGGACCAAATCATCTTCAGCTTCTCTAAAGTATGAAAATCCATGTGCAAACTAGAACTGGAACTCACGTCACTGTTGTTATGAATACACAGGAGGTTATCCCATGCCCCTCCATGTATACTGAAAGCATCATATAGCAGTCATACATGTTCATTCCATTGCTCATACAATTTCTTTGATGTGTCCAATGTATCTCCATTGATGCAAGCAAGATTTTTACCCTCTAGTGCACACATCTCAATCATGATTCTAGCCACCCAATCAATGGATGGACAAAATTTCATGCTAAATGATTCAGGTGTGAATAATTCAGCTACTACTAATGCACTTGTCAAACCACATGGTTTGACCATCAATACCTCAACTGAAAGAGTGAAAGTATCATGCTCCTCTTGTGGCATCAACATAAAAAATCCTTTCACCCAATTTTCATCCCCACATGATGTGGCTGAAATAGAAGTGTAGGGTGAAGAATTGTGAGCCAAATCCCTACAATGCTCATCAATAAAGATAATGGATCCACAAATTCCCCCATAGTTTTCTGAGGCAACTCATAATCTCTTAGGAACCATGCAAGTGCTTGATCTTCATATTGCTTGACCTCAAACTCCTCAAGCACATGCAAATCGGAATGCACCTCATGTGCATGTGTATGGGAGGTATATAATAGCTGGAAAATAAGTCTTTTTTGTTGTTCACATGTCAAGACAATGTCAGTTACACCAAAAGAATTATTGCAGAAATAAAAAATTTCCCTCCCAAGGTCTTCATTCCAAATATGTCTCTATGGAACTCAACAAGTGCTCCCCTCTTCATCCAATGGCTCAACTCTCTGCCATTGATCCAAGGGTGCAAAATTCCATCAATTGACCCATAGATTGAAAGTATGTGTATATATAATGCCTTCTTTTCAAAAGTGGCTGCACACACATGCATTTTCTGCTGCTTGTAAATCATAGAAAAATCTGCAATATTAAAAACAATTTTCTTGCAACAAGACAAAAAATTTTTACCTTCCATATTTTCCTCTTCAGTGATTCCTCTATGCAACCATCCGGTGGATGAATTGGATATATTTCTTGCTGATTTATATGATTTATAATGACCCATCTCTTATGCAATAGGATCTATCTCAGATGGGGACAAATCATGATCCCCCTGTTGTGCATGCAACACAAACCAGAAAAATTTATTCACCCATTGTTCATTCCCCACTGATGTTTCTGAATCTAGGACATGTGGGAAATAACTGTGAACCTTATTTGCATGTTTGCAACCTTCAGTAATCAGACTTATGGTTGCAAATTTTTCATTATTGGCTGGCCCAAATTGGGTGCTCTCATCCCACTCTTCCATGGGAGAGTGTATGTCTTCAAGTAACAGCTCAAGTTTCCTTGGAAAGAAATCAAGTGCATGGTTCTCATAAAACTGTTCTACACACTCTTTAAGATCATACAGAATAGAATGCTCCTCATGGTCCACCCAATCATGAGGTTCCTCCATGCCATTTACCCAAAAGGGATGACTCTCAGGAAAGATTGAGGATTCATTCAATTATTTCCACTCTTGTTGGAATTGTTCTATCTTCATTTGTGATTCTAAGAGGGCACTTTGAGTGTATCTCAAAGAATCTTGGGTGGCCAAAAAATCACCTTTGATCTTGTAGTTCTCTTCTTCATATATGAAAATACTTTCTTCATCATGCAGTGATGCTTCCCACAATAACTCAACAAGCTCAAACATGTCATTTTTATCTGAAAGCAATTGTGAGAAATTACCTTTGACTGTGGACATTGCTTTCTGGATATTCTCCATGGCTTCAAAGGAAGATTGGTCTTCCATTAAAGAATCTTCCCAACACATATTTGACACTGAAGCATGAGTGTCATGGAGAATTTCCAGGGCCTCTTGGATCTTCTGTTCATCCATCTTCAATGACCCTGCAAGAAGATGAGGTTCTTGTAGATGTTCCTCCTCTTCATTTTCCATCACCGAATCAATTTCATGTAGTGCAATCGAGGTTTTGAAATCTGATCCATATGTTGTTTCTACAATATGTTCATATTTTAAGTCCTCAACAACATAATTTGGGCTGAAACTTAAGTGCTCATTCATCCTTGGTGCACCAGAAAGATATTCTCTCAAAGTTTCATCCTTCATACTGCATTCATTTTTTACACCGGAATTCTGAAACTCGTCACTAGGGGGCTCAACCATTCTGAACTCTTCACTGGAAGTGGCTTCCATATCAAACTTACAAAATGACACATAAAAAACAGAATTTACTACCTCTCCATGTGTTATGTTCTCCTCCTTATGTGGTGGAATTATGATGGCTTCTTCACCCACCCATTTCTCTGCCTCACACCCTACTGAGATGTGCTCAATTTTTTCTCCCTTGTGAGGCTCAAGGGATGACTGCAAATATGAATTGTGTTTCTCTTTTGGATCAGATCCAAAATATATCTCACCATCATCAATCTGCCCCATCTCTTCTGCACTTATCTTGAAATCAACCACAAAGAATTTTGGAGTCATTTCACCTTCCACGTTACCAACAACTAGATGTTGGACTGATAGATCTTTAGTTGTGCATGGATATTATCCATCTCCTTCTAACAAAGGATTTGGTGACTTGTAATCCTCATGGATGCTGCAAATAGGTTGATATCTCTTTGGGGAAAACCCAAATAATCTCTCAAAGAAACCATGCACAGATGGCTCTAATGAATCTTCACTTTTGGTCCTTTTTTCTTTTCCTTTACTTTGATAAGTGGAACAACTTAGTTCCTTTATTGATGGATTATTGGTATTCAAAGAACCTACATGTGTTAATGTTTTTGAAAACATAGACTCTCCATATTTATTTCCTTCATGCTGAGAAACACTACTACTCCCTTTTCCACGTTTGCTTGCCAACTGCTTGGAAAGGAATTATCTAGTCTCTTGATCTGATTGAATGATGCTTTGGGATACATATTTCAGCCCTTTCAACGTTCTTTGCATCAAAATTCTTAAATATCCTTGATCATCCATTTTTGAATGCTATTCTTCATACAAATCAAATTATAAATCTCCCATGAATGGAACTAATTCCACAACTGCAACTTGAAGATATTGCTGAGATACTTTTCCACTGAGAGTTACTTTCCACAGGATGAGCCAAGCAAAGTGATATGATACCACTATAATGTCCCAATTATGGTGTACAGACCTGAACACTCTTCAATTCTGTAAATTATATTAAAATTTCTGAACTTGAATTAATTTACATAATGACTTCTTAGACTGGGCAAATAAGGGGTTTCTTCTGAGAAATTTGTAGGAAAAAGGAGTGAGCAGTAGATAGAAAACAAAGAGATGTCAGAGAAGTAATTTTATCTACCCTAACACATTTATATCTGGTTCCATTTAGGGTTCATAGTCCGCACCGCAGAAACCTACTACCACACTTCTAGGCGGCCAAACCGTGAAACTAAGGAGAGTAGTTCGGTCTGTTTCAACCAGGGGATTCTGGGAACTTGTAGAGGTTTGTTACAGAATTAATATGACATAAATAAAGGATTTATATATTTTACTGATGTTCTAGAAATTTCTAAGAAATTTTGGGTGAATTTGGAGATTTTTGGCAATTTTGGCCAAGGAAAACCCTGCGCATAGGAGGATACAAAAACGTGGTACAGCCCCAAATAAAAATGGTTATGGAGTTTTATATGGAAATTTGGTCCTGTTAGTGACCCACAGGAACTGAAGGAGCTCATATTGAGTTAACAAAAATGGTTTTACATCAATTTTACCAAAACTAGTTATTAAAAGCTGGTAATCTAGCTAGGGTCTAAAACAAACAGTTAAATAATCTCAAATGAATTTATGTAAAACATGAGAAATATAAAAGGCATAAATATAATTTCATTTAATATGTAAAATTCCTTCAATCACTTCCCCAACCTGACATATTCCTTACAACACTCATTTTTATTCAATTCCCCCCATACATTGCTAAAATAGACCTTTTAGGAAAAACTAAAGACAAGAATATTTAGGGGAAGAGATGTTTCGACCTGATACATGTAATTTGTAGAATATTATTACCCTACAGAACATAACTTACATCATTGACTGACCATTACAAGGATGCTCCAAAAACAAGGGGCAGGAGGCCCAGATCATGACTAGCAAGGACTGTGAGCATAAGTGAAGCTAGGGCTTCACTGCATATGGAACTAAACTTGATGGAGGCTGAAAATAACTCTATAAATCCTTCAATTCCTACAATCTATCACTCCACACCTACAATGGAATAAAAGGGGATGGAAGGAGAGGTGAATGGAAGGTTGGGGCTCATCTCCCAGTAGTCTGAGGCACAACACTCAGAAGTAATGCTCACATAAGCATTCAACAATGAAATCAACAACCAAACTGAAGAAATGGGTTTGAATTTATCTTTTATATACTTATGGATGACCTGCTTAGTAAATTGAGGCCAATGGTGACCTGTGAGAGCAAGTCAACCCTATGGGTGACCTAACCCTAAGCACAAAAGCGCCCCCATTGGGAAATTAGGAAAGTAGGACTACGTGGAATTGTTTCTAATTCTAAATCATCCTTCACAATTAGAAACTACACCCTCCCTTAGTCAAAAGCTGCCTCTTTTGAGTTATGACAGCTTTCTGCTTTTCCTTGGTCATAAGGAAACTCTTTCTTTCCTTAAAAAACTTTCCTTCTTTTCTCTTACATCTTTTCTGAGCTCCATAAGAGGAAACTGCACCCTCCCCTTTGAAATACTTCCCTACTTTTACCTCTATTTGTTTTTTCTGATTTTAGGAAACTTCCCTTTATTCTCTTGCTTTTGTCATTGGACTTTCTTATTTTTACCAAGGAAAGTTGACCAGATTACCCCAATGCACCCTCCTGACATGGCAGCCTTAATTCCACATCATTATTGTGCATAATAAATAAAATTGCTGAAATAAAATTAAATACATGCCTTAGAACAATTATTAGTAAAAATTTATCCTAGGAGGAATAATTAATAACAACTTGAGCCCCTAGGAATTTAGCATGGTCAACACTTTTAATGGTCAATTTGAAAAAACATGACAGACACTCTATGAATGCAGAGGTAGATGCATTGTAGGTGCTCTGTCCACAAAAGGAAAAGGTGCTGCATGCCCTAAATTTTACAAAAAATAATCCCTACTTCCATCAAAAATTGATTTTTTTTCTTTTCTTTATTTAAAAACTCCATTTTTATGTTCCCTTCTTCCCATAATGTGATTTCTAATAAATTCTTTTATGTTTTGTAGGTGTAAAACAACGCTCACATCATGGTCATCTAGAAAGAATGTGAGCATGAGACGACATACTTGCAAGCCATAAGTGATCCGGCTACCATAGAGGCCTTATAGACTTGTGGGATACTGAAATATTTTATGGTACCAGGAATGAAGGAATACATTCGTCTATTGGAGTACATTGTAGACATGTGGGATCCCGAACAACAGCACTTTGTGGGTAGGGACCCACATCCTGACCATAGACATCGAGGATATTTACTTCTTGACTGGTTTGTCCTAGAGAGGGATACCAATAGTCTTATTTGGCCCACAAGGAGGGGAGTCCTCCTTGGATGATTCGATTGACCAATATTGTACACTGGGTATGTATTCCCAATCTGGTAAATTACACATCCAGAAAATAGTGGATCATCCTCTAAGGATGGTAGTGTATACTATTGGGAAGATGGTCGAGACTAGATCCACTCACCTGACTACTAGGTCACATATGTTGTATTCCATAGAGTGCATGGAGCCTACAATTTTCAACTAGTGTGAAGGCATTCTGGTGAGTCTGAAGGACCAACTGAGCAAGTGCAAGTGGGGGACACTTAAGCAGTTCCGCTATGGAGCTGTGGTTGTGTCTTTCATCTTGTAGAGGGTGCCCCACATGAGGCCTCACGTGACTGTGAGTAGACTAGAACCTGAGGATCTTAGGATGCTCAAGTGGGTTTATGTCATGGCCCACCATGGTGGAGGGGGTCCTAAAGTTGTCTATGGGTCATCCTTCTTTCATTGGTTGTGAGGCCAACTAATTATGATTGAATATTATGCCTATGAGGGGGAATACTTCCATGATGACCCAGAGTTCGCACTTCCTAAGGGGGAGGAGTGGGATGATCGAGGTAAGAAATACACTAGACATCATATTTTTAATTTTTTCAAGTTTATTTAATTTTATTTTGTAAAGCTGAGACAAGTGAAAAATGGTCTATGCCGACATTGGACCTGTACATCCAGCTGGAATGTCTCCTATAGACATGCAATCTGGGGTTAGGGATATGGTGGCATATCACTCTGAGGCAGATGAGGAGCTTAGAGATATGGAGGAGAACCTGTAGCATCTGATTGTATGGATTCTTGATGTTACCACCGATTCCCTACCCAGGAGCTGCCAGCGTCATACTGCAGGAGTCTCAGGATGGTTTTATAGGCTAATTCATAGAGTGTCCCAGGCCATTATATGTTATCATGAGCACCACCATGATGATGACTAACCTATAGAGACTTTTCACTCTTTTGTATATGTATTACTACTGAAAGCTTTGAGGTTTTAGATTTTTCCCTGTATATCTATATTTTGAACTTATGATAGTCTTGTACTTTTGAGGGAACTGAAATCTAGATGCTTTAGCCCAATTTTGTATCTCAGTTTTATAGTTTATATATGTATAAAAAACTTTATTTACAATTGTGTGTGCAAAAAAAATGTGATGCGTGAAATATATTCCTACTTACGAATTTAAATGCATGTTTTTATGTTATAATGGATTTTCAATTATGAGAAATGTACCAATCTAATACATAATTAGCTATGGAATCTACAACAACATTCAAATGTATTGGAATATGTTGATACGTGACTTGTTCAAAAGACCTTTCTAGAAGCCTAACCCTTCAGAATGTCCAAAGGAGTATAGGGTTCCGGACAGTGTAGATTTGATTTAGTTATTGAACAACTAATTTCGAATCTAGGTAAACCCTAATCTCTCTTACATCATTAGCTAGTGATTCTACCAATAATCCAATCACAGCATGAGACTCTACGAGATTCTTGGTAGAGGGACCTAAAACAAAACCCCTTGAACTCACCAGATCACCTGTAGGAGAGTACAGTACCCAAGTTTCTAATGCAATATTTAACGTGTAACAATTAGCACCGTCTGCAAATCCAATGAAAGTAGTCATCTGTCCATTAGACATAGGACATACATAAGTAGGATTTGTGAAACACATATTTAAACCACACAAAAATCCACACTTCCAAATTAATAAACAAAACAATATATACACATATTTACAAAGATCCTATGCTAGATGACCTAAGAATAGTATCTTTTAAGGTAAATCTCGTTATGAGGCTAACCCAGAGGTATCCCATCATAGTCTACTAACCCATATGCACCCTTTTCCAAGACATGACTGATAATATAAGGCCCGTGCCACATAGATTCGAATTTCCGTGCCCCCAACTTATCATGCTTATGGTCATAAGTTAAGACCAGATCTCCTCCATTGAAAGAACATGACTGAACAGTTATGTCATATTGCGATTTCATTCATCGTTTATATGCCTCATTAGCTAAGGCAGCATTGCGACGAGTTTCATCTAGCTTGTTTAGATACATAAAACGTTCCTCTTCTATAGTGGTGTTAGGAAATAGTTCCATAGTGAGATTTAGAGAAGGGATTTTTCATTATAATAGGATATTTTCTTCCAATCCATATACCAATTGAAAGGCTGTGAAACTGGTGGAATTATTTACAGTAGTCCTATAGGCCCAAAGTGTATAAAATAGATGCAAGTGCTAGTTTGACTTGGCATGCCCTACCATCCATTGAAGCATGTTTTTCAACACTTTATTAATCGCTTCAACTTGTCCATTGGCTTGAGCATAGTAAGGTGTAGATTTATCGTGGAGAAACCGTAACTTTGCACTAAGTTCTACCATCATTTGGTTTTGTAATTGTGACCCATGGTCAGTCACAATATCCCTAATAATCTCAAAACTAGTGATGATATGATTAAATAAGAACAATGTAGTTGTATTCATATCCTCGTCATATGTGGGCATAGCCTCAGCCCATTTTGTGAAATACTCCACAGCCACTGTAATGTATCCATGCCCCTCGGTTGGGGTAGGTCTACAATGCAAGAAGTCTATGCCCCATTTTTCAAAACGACCAACTACGACAATAGGATGAAGCGGTGATGGATGAGTGCACTTTTAGGTTGTAAACATTTGAAAGGGTGGACAATTCTTGATCGTTTTAATACAGTATTTGAAAATCAAGGGCCCTGCATGCAAAATTTTCTAGGCAGTAGCCAACCCAGAAAGATGACTGCCACTAGGTCCAGCATGGAAATAATTCTAAATGATTCCATTCTCTTCATGTGTAAGACAACATCACAATATATAATCTATGCCATGAAGGTATAAAGTATCATTTAGAATGAGATAGTATTTGTCCTGATGGCGAATACAACGACGTTCATCACGAGTAGCGGTGGGATGATAATGTAAATTCTTCAGATAAAGAATAATATCTCCATACCATGGATAAGTCATACTAATGAGAAACAATGATTCATCAAGGAATGAATCGATGGTCTTTGTTTCTTCTGTAGTACGAGGAAGGTCACATATAAGTTCAGAAAAAACGAGAGATCTCTTGGAAGTGGCTTTAGCAAACTCCAACTCAAATTCCTGGAGAATAATGATCCATCATGAGTATTCCCCCCCAAGTACCTGACGTGTTAAAATGTAGTACATGGGGTTAGAGTCAACACAAACAGTAGTAGTACAAAGAAAAATTTAGTGACGAAACTTCTAGACCGCGATGACTGTCGCTAGAGATAATTTCACTGCATGTGAGTATCGTGTTTTGGAGTCTAACAGACTCTTACTAGCATAGTAGATCACATGTTATATATCATGTTCATATGTTTCAATAAGGACCATGCCTATAGTTGACATGGATGCAGCCACATACAAAGAATAATCTTTGGTGTAATCAGGTGGTTGCAATACAGGTGCATGGGTGAGAGCATGTTTGAGATTGTAAAATGTGCATTGCGCAAAGTCATATAGGACAAAAGGGGTATCCTTTTTAAGCAATCACATGAAATCATGTGTCATTTATGCATAGTTGTAGACAAAATGACGTAGAAAGTTTTCCTTCCCTTGTCAACTTTGGAATTTAGTGACGTTCGTGGGAGCGGGTAGGGCTAGGATGGCTTCGATCTTCAAAGGATCAATATGGATTCCATCCTTAGACATGATGAAACCAAGTAGTCGACTAGTTTCGACACAAAAAACACATTTATGGGGATTCAAATGAATATTGAAGTGATGACATGTAAGAAATATAGCTCTCAGATGATCGACACGAATGTCTTGTTACTTAGAATGAGTAGGGAGGTCATCGAGATAGGGTTCCACAATGTGTTTAATATCATGAAAATCATATGACATGGCACATTGAAACATAGCACCAACATTTTTCAGGAAAAAAGGTAATTTTCGGTACGAAAAGGTACCCCATGGGAAGATGAAGGTTGTCTTGTGTTGGTCTGATGGTAGAATCTCTATCTGATTATAGCCAAAAAATCCATCCATAAAGGAAAAGATGGTGTTGCCAGCACAGTTATCGATTATTTGATAATTATAGGGAGTAGGGTAATTGTCCTTTGGACACGCCCGATTCAAGTCCATAAAATCGATACAAACCATGATAGCACCCTACCTTTTATTCACAAGAATTATATTGGACACTCATTTAGTTAAAGGAAAGGGGTAAATAAAACCATCCCTTAGAAGTTTTTCAACTTCCTCCTTAATGGCGGTGGCTTTCCGTGGATGTACTTGGCGTAATTTCTGGCAAACTTGTTTCGTACCAGGGTAGGTTTTGATCTCATGAACAATAATGGAGGGATCAATCCCTAGCATTTCTTCGTATGTCCAAACGAAGACATCTCGAAATTCCTTAAATAAGGTCGTATATAGCTGAACCTCTAAAGGCGAATAATTTTTGCCTATATGAATATGTTTTGAAATACTTGGCTTCACTGATATATCAATGAGCATCATTTTAGTAATGTTACATAAATTTCCCTCAAACTCAACAACACGAGTGAGAATTCAAATTTGAGGGTCTGTAACTATATCAGATGAAACGTTTAATGAAAATTGCTCCTCTACCATATGGAAAGGGGGAAGGAAAGACGATCTATGATGATGATCTTTCTAGGGAATCTCCTCCAGTGACATAGCTTCCATAATAGATTCATATGTGGGAAGTATGTGTGACAGATATCTAAATATGGGGGGGGGGTTGTCCAGCCAATATGGCAGGTGATAAAAATATGAGGCTACCAACAAATGGTTATTGATGGGAGGGTCACTGGTAGACTGTATTACATTATAAATTCTTCGAAAGGTGTAAGTGATGCAAAATCAGCAATCGATTTGTCTTTTTCAATAGAAGAGCTAGAAATCATGTCGATGGATGTAGTTTGTGAAGGAGGAGGAGAATTTTATAATGGAAAGACTCCCATGAGTGAAGAGCCTTTAATAAGACCAAATCCAATATTCTGATATTGTGGATTAGTCAGAAGTGGGACGTTTTCTGCATCATTTGAGATAGCATTAGGAGTGATGAAATCTAATTGATCAATAGTAACAATCCTTCCTTTGAATTGGAACTAGACGATCTGAAAAATGATTGATGCTACGGATTGCATAGCATAAAACTAGTTACAACCTAGGAGTAGGTTGTAGTCGAAAGGTGCATCAATGACTTCAATGTGAATGGAGACTGATTTCTCCCCCAGTTCGATCTGGATGGCAGGGAGTAATACATAGGGTTGAAATTCGGGGCCATCAAAGGCCTTGAGGGTGGTAGGAGAACGATTAATCTCACGAGAACCAGTGGGCCTCAAACAAGACAAAGACATGAATGAAGTAGAGGCTCCCTTGTCCAAAACAATGCAAAGAATATTCTTTCCAACAATTTTGGTCTTTATATGAAAAGCCAACTTATGTGAAATCCTAGTTTTAAAGTCCTCCAATTTGAATGTGATGATGTTACTGTACTTAGGATCCATAGCTTCAAGTGTTGTGAGAAAAATTTTCCGTTGCCTGGGAGAAGTTTGGAGTACTTATAAGGCGGACATAGTGCATGGTTCTTGAACCAAATATTCTACAATGTTATAGTATTGGGAGGAACATGAGTTAGGATTTATTACAGACTTATGAAGCGTACTCTTTGGTGGTTGGAAAATTTCTTCAGGTATAGGTTTTTCAATGTGAAGACCATTACTAGGAGGAGGTGTGGAGGCTGAGGGTTTATCAGTCTTATCTTCATTAGATTTATTTGTAGGAGGAAGCTCACAACTATGTGCTCTTGTATTTAAGTTAATCGTTTCACTTGAAATCATTTTAACTTCCTCAATCGATGAAGAAGTCCCATGCAAAGATTGATGATCAATCAATTGTTGTTGGGTGGGGAAATGATATTTTAAAACTACGGGGGTGGCTGAAGCTTTCAAAAACTTATTAACTTCCTCTTTACAAGGACATTATTTGGTGAAATGGTCACCTCCACAGATTAAAGAGGGATATTTTACCTTTCTCTTACCTTTTGAATCAGCATCATGACTAGTTTGTTTATTCCCTTCCCGTTGATTATCAGATTTTATTTATTTATTTTTTCCTTTCTTTTTCCCACTCAAATATTTAGCGGATTGGACCGCATTTACTTCAGCAGGAGTAACAGGAGAGGGTTCAGTCTTGGGTGGTTGTGCTAGTTGACTTACTGGTGCAGCGGGTTGAGTTTTCTTTTTAGTATATTTCGTCGTTGTTTTTGCTTGAACTGAACCAAGAACACCATTAGTAGGTGGTTCAGTTGCGGGTATTGATGGATTACTTGTGAGGCAAGGAGAATGTGGAATTAATTCATAAAGAGTACTTGACTGGGAGTAAACCAAGTCTAAGTACTGAGCATGGCTAATAGCTTGTTCCTCTGTAACAGCACCTCCCATGACAACATCTCTAGAAATGGGTGGGTGTAAAGACTTTGTGAACCAATCAGTGAGTAACTAGTCAGGAATATGGGCCTGAATTAACCTTCGTCTTTGTCTCCATTCATGAATGTGATCGGAGATATGTGTTGAAGTAGTTTGTCGAAGCGAGTTTAACATGTCTGTACCTGTCTCATATCGGATTGGTAATTGAAAGTGAGTTAAGAATGCCATTACTAAAGCATTGAAATCCCAGAAAGAGTGTTGTGGTAGCTCTATATACCATTTTGCAGCAATACCAATGAGAGTTCTTTGAAAAATCCATAGACGAATTGAACCATCCATGAGAGAATTGGATGAACACCATAGATGAAAAGTCATCACATGGTTCTTAGGATCTTCACTGGGTTTACCATCAAAATTTGGTATATCCGAAGGTAATTTTATTGGAATGGCTGGCCAGGAGGGCTCATGATGAATAGAATCATTTATCAATATAGACAAATATGACAGATCTAATGTAGCCAGAAATGGCAATTGTTGATTGGGTTGAGGACACTGGTAATATGGGTATAGCATTTGCTGACCAGTAGGACCATAGGCAGATTGATAAATGGGTATAGATGATGCCCCTAAGGCTTGTTTATTAGGTTGTTGGTTACCAAAATATCCCCCAGGAGGTGTGTCACATGCCCTAATTTTATCATTTATCATTTACATGCTTATAAAGCGTACTCTTTGGTGGTTGGAAAATTTCTTCAGGTATAGGTTTTTCAATGTGAAGACCATTACTAGGAGGAGGTGTAGAGGCTGAGGATTTATCAGTCTGATCTTCATCAGATTTATTCGTAGGAGGAAGGTCACAACTATGTGCTCTTGTATTTAAGTTAATCGTTTCACTTGAAATCATTTTAACTTCCTCAATCGATAAAGAATTCCCATGCAAATATTGATGATCAATCAATTGTTGTTGGGTGGGGAAATGATATTTTAAAACTGCGGGGGTGACTGAAGCTTTCAAAAACTTATTAACTTCCTCTTTACAAGGACATTATTTGGTGAAATGGTCACCTCCACAGATTAAAGAGGGATATTTTACCTTTCTCTTACCTTTTCAATCAACATCAGGACTAGTTTGTTTATTCCTTTCCCGTTGATTATCATGTTTTTTCGATTTGTTTTTTCCTTTCTTTTTCCCTCTCGAATATTTAGAAGATTGGATTGCATTTACTTTAGTAGGAGTAATAGGAGAGGGTTCATTCTTGGGTGGTTGTGCTGGTTGACTTACTGGTGCGGCGGGTTGAGTTTTCTTTTTAGTAGATTTCACCACTGTTTGTGCTTGAACTGAACCAAGAACACCATTAGTAGGTGGTTCAGTTGCGGGCCTTGATGGATAGGTTGTGAGGAAAGGAGAATGTGGAATTAATTCATAAAGAGTACTTGACTAGGAGTAAACCAAGTCTAAGTATTGAGAATGGCTAATAGCTTGCTCCTCCGTAACAACACCTCCCATGACAACATCTCTAGAAATGGGTGGGTGTAAAGACTTTGTGAACCAATCAGTGAGTAACTGGTCAGGAATATGGGCCTGAATTAACCTTCATCTTTGTCTCCATTCATGAATGTGATCAAAGATATGTGTTGAAGTAGTTTGTCAAAGTGAGGATAACATGTCTGTACCTGTCTCATATCGGATTGGTAATTGAAAGTGAGTTAAGAATGCCATTGCTAAAGCATTGAAATCCCAGAAAAAGTGTTGTGGTAGCTCTATATACCATTTTGCAGCAATACCATTTTTCATAAGAGTGTCGTGGTAGCTCTATTAATACTACTATTTCTTTTCCAAAATCATTTTAACTTAGGCAATATTTATAAAAATTCCCATTGAAGAGAGATGAGGCTGCTCATTCTAGAAAAGTGATCATTCAGGGTGAATGAATGTACTTAAGAGAAATTCAATGGAAGGGAAATTTGGAAAGTGTTTGAGGGGATAACTGCTAATTGATCTAGTGTAGCTTTTAAGCTGAGGATCATACTGCTAAGAGCAGAGTATTTACTAAGTTATTGAACTAGTCAGTTGATAGAGGGTTCTACTATTTGCATTCTCCACCAGTTCTCAGCCAAGAAGACCAGGAACAGGCTCAGGGGTCCTGAGGAAGCGTTGTTCGAGCGCTCTCCAGGAGATTGGTAGGGAGGAACGGTATCCTAACGATGTTGTCATCTGTCCTAAACATGTTCTATGTTAGTTTGTTTTACTATGTTAGTTAAATAAATCTTAGTTCGACTGATATATGTGAATGTTAAAGTTCAGTATGTGAAATGTTAGAATTTAGTATTCTTTTTAGATTGTTAAAGAAATGAAGTTGATTTAGAAAAGTAATGTGTTAGAATGAAAATAAATTTCTAGACTGTGTTTTTCCACACCTGGAAAACTAGGCTATACTCTAGCATAGTTAGAATAATTTAAGTAGATGAAAGAAAACTTTAAGAGATTGAAAATAATAGATAGGGCTCTGTATCTGTAGATAGCAGAGTAATTTGTTGAGTGTGTAAATTATTATGTAAAGAACAGTGTTATGATTATTTATGTTTACTGTTTAATGAGTATAACTAGGTAAAAATGTTGGAAAAGAAACACTAGGATTACACTAGAGTTATAGTAAAGAAATAGATTGATTCAATAAAATTTATAGAATTATACAGTTAAGTATATAAAACAAGGTATTAACCACACTTAAATCTTTTATCTTAAATTAATATTTAATATATACTATAATAGGATTATGTTTACAACCCTTAATAATAAAAGGTAATCAAAGTTACAAAGTTAATGTTTTAATCCTTACATAACTCTGAATCTTTACTAAGTTATAGAACAGTAAACAAGTGTAAATATAAATATAAACAGTAAATAGAATTAAGCTAAAAATTTACCTAATAAAGAAATAATTATTTACCAGACAAGCTCTAAACCTGTATAAGTTAAACCTGAGGGTTGAAACACTAGTTCTTCTTTTTATTTTCTTTTATAAACATATTCTATAAAACAGAATAAACAAATTAAACTAGAAGACTATAAGTATGTATTAGACTAGGTACAGTCTTATTTCAAGAACTTACAGTATATTTACAAACTCTTTATTTAAGAGAATAGAAAATATTTCATTAACAGGTTAATTAATTTCAATACTATTGTAACAACGAAAAAGAGGTAAACAGAAACCAACAAACAACTATAAATTTAAGAATGTATCTATGCAAGGGTTCCTTTTTAGAAAACCCTAGTTATTCTATCTTAACTGAGAAGTATAATTATATAAATTTTACCTTAAAACTGAGCTTACGGTCTTCACGATAACCTTATCTATCTAGAAGAGAAACCTTTAACAGTAAAGATTATTTCACTGACAGTAAAGAAGAGCAAGCTTCATTCACAGTAATATCCTTTATAAGACAAAGTATAATCTAACAACGTGTTCGAAACAGAGATTAAGTAAACACCACGAAGACAAGAGAACCCCATAGATTTAAGAAACCGAGTATGATATTACTTATCCTTGAGGCTATAATCTTTCTTTTACTGTCAAAGAAAATTTAAATACAAGTCACGACATCGAATCCGAAGCTACCTTGCTACAGGAAAGGATTTTAATAACAAGAACTAATTAAAAACTGAAAGCCAAGCATTTAAATACTCGAGGAATCGAATCTGTTCTTCCTTTCCACTGAAAACCCTTTTTCCATTAACCATCGCAAACAGGGAGTTGCCACGTTTTAACCGGGGCCTACCCGTTGGTCTAGAGGTCGACCAGCGTTGGAGAGAATCCTTCCAAGCTTGACTTCGAACTGTAACCTGCAAGCAAACCCGAAGGTTATAGTTAGAAATTGTATATTCTAATATTAAAACTGAAACTTGAAATCTATAGAATTAACATGATAAAAATATTTACCTGAAGGTGAATGAATATAGAGCTGAGAAGGAATTGAACCAGCACAACGAACAACACTTCGAAGAACAAACCCTCATGATCACCTGTGACAGAGGCTGCGGGGTTCACCTTTCAGATTACACCAACGATGGAGCAGGTTAAATGCTATGGCACGGGCAATGCAAGGCACCAACACTCAAAAATATTGACGAAGTAAAACTACTCATACAATGACACAGTGCTTGCAGAAAGAACCAATTACGAGCTGGGTATCTCTCAACCCTCATGCAAAGAGTTGCAGCACTTCATTACACAAACAATGGAGTTGGAAACGAGAACAAGTGAGCCCTCATGGCCGCAGAGAAACTAGACAGTGCAAAGCCAAACCCTCGACAAAGAATTAAGAAGTTAGGGTTACGTTGTAAGCTTTTAAAACATCCATTGCACGGTGGAGGATGCTCCACGTGCCCACCAAAATATTCAGTCAATAGAGGGTCGAATGGTATAGTTTACACTGCATTGTTGGGAAACCAAATTATTGCCCATAATTTAAATAGTGACTACAATGATAATATAATTTGCACAGTCAAAAAATATCATTACAATGATAAACCATAAAGTCAAGCTATGGTAAAGAACGAGATATATATGGTATCGTTAAACCTTATATTATGAAATCCTTGGAATCTTCATTGGTAAAATAACTATGGAAAGATCATTAGTATAGTATATGCCTTTGATCATGAGTCAATAGTATTACTATTGACCCTTGATACCAACATACGATGCATGACTATGTTATTAGAAGTAGTATTGTGTAAACACAATGGGTAAGAAACTAGTTTATAAATCAACAATGTGTTTATAAAAATAAATAGTATTTACACCCTGGAATAACTCTTACATTTATATGTATAGTCTTTAATGCCTTGGTGTAAGTTAAAATTCTTGGAAGTCGGTGATCTTTTGGTCTCCATAATGAACCAGAACTCTAAATGAATCAAACCAATGTTAGATTAGACTTAGTAAATGAAAGATAGTAAGACTATCCAATATTAAAGATAGTATCACTTATTACTATTAATAAATGATATGGTAATGAAATCTTGCTACAATACTTGTGTCATGAAGAAAACGTGGAAGATCGGAATCGTAACTTGATGACTATTGTGCAAGTGAACATTATAACTATAATACAATTATAAGCTGATAAATTTCCTCTACTAGAGCATAATTAAAAGTAGAGCTAAGGGTTCAACTATAAGCTTGCTCTTGGAAGGCCTTAGATTTATTTCCATGCTTATAAGCTGTATTTTAAATTTTAGAAATAACAACAGCAGTAAACTCTTATTTCAGAAAAAGTGTTGTTTTACTAAATCATCAGCTCTATGTAGAACTTGTAAGTAACTTAGCTAGTAGCTAGAAAGAAGAATTGTCTGAAGTAGAAGTCATACTATGAAAGACTTTGAGTATGGAAAGGTTATTGGTCTTTACGACATAAACTTAAAACACTGTCATAGATGCAAAACAAGTAAATAAAATTTGCTTTACCTCGTAGTACCTTTAAACTCTATTAAGCAAAATTTTACTCTAGCAGTTTATATATGCTAAAGAAGTAAATCTGGTTTTAACGCTTTAATAAAATCCTACTTGTTCAAAATTTACCTGTTGAACCTGTAAGATCCAGAAATACAGTTGAGTTAGCAATTGCTAAGTAAGCCCTAGTTAAAACATAACTTCTCACCTACTTGACAAAATAAAATCATCAGTATAATTAAATGTAACTGAATGCAGATCTTATACATAACATATCAAAATTAATGTGGTATTATTTTTTATGTGTTTGAAGTTAATCATTACTTTTGTTAACTGTTTCATTTATCCACTAGCCACTAGTAGTTATCAAACTGCGACTGTAGACAGTTTATGTTACATTAAAATTTTTAATTTTTTGTGAAAATATGGGGTTTTGACAAGGTGGGCCACACGAGGGAGGAAGACTTCCAGGTGGTGATGGTGGTTCTCCAAGTGGTTTTCCTCCATAAGGTGTTGCACCAGGAGGTGGGCCTCTAGATGGTCCACCAGGTTCTCTGGGACCTCCAAATTCTCTAGTTCCTCCAGGTCCTCTTTGTAGACCTCCAGGAGGTGGGCCTCTTGGTGGTCCACCATACCCCCAAGCAGTATTTACGAAAGCTCCTGCATAAGACAAAACATTAGACCAATTTGGTTGTCCCCAAGGTACAAAGAGATTTCCAGGTTAATTCATTCCGGGATAAACTACTGCAGACGGTGGTTGTTGATAATTTTCATTAACCGTAGGTGGATGAGTTATGGGATAAGCATATCCCTAGGAAAGTGGAGTAACGATAGGTTGGACCCACAAGGGTCCCCCTTGACTGGTGGTAGGTACAAACATAGTATTATTAGGAGGATAAATATGTGTCACTAGCGATCCCATTGGTAAGTTTTTCCCCATGCTAGAAATGGGTCCTCCAATAGATGATTGAACTTGTGCTGGGGAGTTCACCCAGGTACAGAAACTATAGTAGGAGTTGAAATGGATGGGGATTCTTGACTAGGATATGGGTATTGAACTGGATTTTAACTAGGAGGTGGTGTGTGAAAAATGTTCTAGGAAACCAATTTTAGGGTTGGTTCTTCTTGATGAAGAGCTACTTGAGGTGGTGACAAGGGACAATACCTAGGTGGAGTTGTTCTTGAAATATTAGGAAGAGGAGAAATACTTCTCCTCCTCACCTGTACAATAATTTGTAATTCTTATGTATGTGCACGCCATTTGTGCAAATGCTCAATAGATTCTATGAAAAAAACTTCATTTGACAAAACATTTTCAAGGGTTTTCCTTAAACAAGACAATGTAGATAGTTCTGGTTTGGTTGTTGTAGTTCCATACTTAGCAATAGTTTGTCCTAGAGATGTTCTTCAAAAGGGAGCATCTGGGCCATATTCTACTTCTATAGTTTGATCTGGTGGATGATTAATAGTCCAATCGGATGTGCCAGGTTGACCTTCCATTTGAAAATAAAAGGTTGTGTTAGTTGCAGGAGGTAGTTGGACCAAAGGATTGTTGTAGACAGAGAAATATTCTCTGGTTTCAGTAGCTGAAGTAGTTTCTATAAGAGCATCGCCAAAAGCTGGTCATTCCATGATTTCACCTTCGTGTCCTTCCATGGTAGGAGGAGAATCATGTGTTAAACCTTGCAATATATGATATCGCATCGCAAATTTCTCATCCAGGGTGATGGTTGAAGTTTTCTACCCTGGGCAAAATAGAAAAAAGACACACACAAACAAAACTATGCAAGCTAAAGGCTGCAAGTAGACTTAAATGATATGATGGGTTGAAGATAGCTTGTCTCTCACTAGGATTGTCAATTTGTCGCAACCCACAATATACCGCAGGGTCCAACAGTAAAACATGTCAAGGAGGATCAACCGTCCCTCACCTGAATACTTGACTACCTGAATGGCATGTGCATAGTAGCTCCCCGAGTGTTGTTCTCGGTGTATTGTTCCAACAACACAAGAAAAGGTATTTTCTCAGATGGTATATGAATCCTAGTAGGGTCTCCCGATATACACAAGGTACGTGGGAGCTCAAATATGTAGTAGTGATGTCTAATGCACAACCATTCGAAAGGGTCCCTCCTATATACAATCGAGTACATGAAGTACCTTTCGATATACCTCAAGGGTATGCAAAAGGTCATTCTATATACCGACGGTATGTGGAGGAACCGCGCAAACCCCAGATTGCAGTGCAGGCGTGAAATGATTGTTGCTACGTTTTAAGATGCTCGAACACGTCTCTACCCTATCACTCAAATTTCTATAAAATTTTAGCCTAAAGCTATCGTTTATTTTATCTGAATGATTAGTGAATTTTTGTGAGGTGTTGTCTCCAAACTGCCAAACTATTCTATATGTGATGAACTTCTTTTTCTTGCAATGAAAACTAGCTAGAGTAGGGAAAGGACCATTTCTTTTCTTTCAAAAACACACCAATTTAAATGCTACTCTCAACAATTTAAAATCAAGACCTAACAAAAATTCTAAAAAAAATTCTTCAAACACAAAAAAATTCACCAATAAGAGATTTAATTTTCTGAAACAATAAAGGAATGCAAAGCCTCTAAAATTTTCAGAATTTAATTTTTCTTGAAAAATGCCAAAAATACCTATATGTCTAGCTCACTCATGTGACTGGAAAAACAAACTTTTCATAAGCATAAACAATACAAACTAACTGATTTCTTTTTGTATTTTTCAATTGAACTTCTAAAACATAAAAAACATAAAGCAATTCAAAATAAACTAACTCAATGAGAGCCTATGATTTTCCTTTTCAATATGAACTTTTTCAGAGTTCAGAGCACACAAAAATCAACAAAATCCAAAATTGATTTCACACAATTCCTTTCAAAAAAAATTTACCAAATGAAGAAAATAAAATGTCTTGAAATTGAGCTCAACGAATGAGAATCATTTGATCAAAACGAACGAAATCAATCAATTATAGAACTCAAGCAAATCACACTGGAATCTTTCATAGAAATGGAAAGCTCAAAAAATAAAAAATAGGTAGTTCAAAGGGCCTACCTCAGGGCAGGAAGGCAGGTTGCACCAAAGAATTGTAGAGGGGGAAGCTCTCTTTGTCCCCTTCAGTAAGCCATCATTGGCGCTCTGTGTTAATTGAAAAAAGGCATTGTCGGTGCTCCTTACCAGAAGAAAAAGTGCTTTGTGGAGAGGTCAACACTCTATCAACCAAAGCTAAGTGTGTCGTCAAATCAATAGATGAGAAAATCAAAGATCTACATAAGACACCAAAAAAATGGGATGAGTTGGATTGTGAGTGATAAACACAAATTCTAAACAGAGGAAATAATCAGAACAGTAAGATAAATTGCTTACCTTATCAGATGAAATGACTAAAGAAAGAGAGTGTGACCTTCATAGGTGAGAAAGTTACCAACAAACGTATATCTGACTGGATCTGCACCAAATCTGACTGGATCTTCCCCATATCTGACTTGATTAAGCTTTCCCCATTGGAGTTGCCAATTTTGTTATCAAGAATTTTACACCTTTTGCAGACAAGAGCTATTCCTCTACTTTGCAAAACGCAAGTGTAGAACAAAAGAGCACAATAGTATATCTTTCCCCTAAGTAATCAATTTAGATGACATGAAACCAAAATCTTACCCCAAACCTAAGTAGTTTTGTCCTTGCATAAAAAATTCCGTGCAACATTCAATACCTGCAAAATACATGAAAATACAAAAACACAAAGTGAGAGAATCATGACAAATCAACTACTTATGTCAGTGATCAAGGAGTCCAACAATATCTAATCTGCAATTAAAACACATTAAATATGGGAAAAGGGAACACTTTTGTATTAATGATGAGAGAGTAAAGTTACAACCATGCCTTGATGTTGATGGATTTATCCTCTAGAACAAATCTACAATGCTTTGCACCTATGAAAATATCTTCACATACAAGCCCACTCTATCTTGCCTCTAACTCAGATCTCAATCCAACAACACAATGGTACTTTCTTTGGTCTCCCCCACTCTCATCATGAAGGCTTCATTTATAGGCCAAAATACATGAGATTAGCTTGGGGAAATGGATAGGATATGATCCCAATAGGTGAGGGAGGTGAATTCCACCTCTCCCAAGCAAGTAGGAACTAACTCCATGGAGGCTTTCATAAGGAATCTTCCAGAACATTTTTTTTTCTCCTTTTTGGTCTATCGATGCACCTAGAAGAAGGGGTAAAAGCGCTCACCTAACTTATTGTCAATGAAAAGAGGGATCGACACTCCTTGCTCCATTGCAGACAACATATTTAGCACTCTGTCAGAATTGGAGAAAAGCACTTCCCTCCCAGAATATGGAAAAAACTAACCAAGGTATCTCAAGTCTAACTCTCTGAAAGGAAAATAGGTTATAGTGGAATTTCCAGGTGCAACATGTAGTTCGAGATTGACTTCTTCAACTTGATTAGAAGAAAAAGGTGAAAGGTGCAAGTCCAAATCCATTGGAGTTATCTCTACAAAATGAAGCGACTACAACAAAGGAAGAAGGTCTAGTGCCAAAGTTGATGAATCATAGGAAGAATTCTCGGCCCCGAGTTGATTCAGAAGGTTGAATGCCTATTGTTTTTTATTCTACAAAAGGCCCACTCACTTACTCAATTTGGACAGTGCTTTGGAAGTTATCTAGTTAAAATGAACTGGTGGAACCATGACATGAAATTGGATTTCTTTACCTGGTTCTACCAAAAACCTATATCCACCCGCAATCATCTCGAATCCTCCTGCTGAGACTGAACCACCAAGTAGAGGCAGTCAAGAGAGTTGTTCGGTCGTTGGAAATATGACATGATTGCAAATGGGGGCTGAAGAATGACAACTCAAGACAAAATGCCAAGAGAAATCTCAACAAATTATGAATTGAAGTGGTGAGTTGAGTGAAAACACTACCAACTTATAGAATTGGGAGATAACCCTTCATCCACTTGAACATAAATTGAAGGGACGTCGATTTTGGTGAATTAATGTATTGTTGTAACGTACCTGACCCTCTGACCGACGAGGAGGATGCTACCAAACCATAAAAAACCTCCAGGCAGATAGCCCCATGAACATGAATAGGCATATAATGCTGAATTATAAAGCTTAAAACATAAAACATACTGAGGTGCATAATCCTTCATATACGTATCAGAAGCAAACATACATTCATTCAAGCATACCACATGTTCATCATATTCATTAATCAGTAAATATAAATGCAGAGACAGAATAGTCAAGAATACTCATCTTAAAAAGAATTCGTCCCGCAACCAGCTACATCACTGCAACGTTCCACCCAACCATAGGCGAGCATGCTCATCAATCTCTCAGCAACACTGCCACCCCTGAGCTGGGAATGATTCCTCAAGGAAAAAGGGTCAAAGCAGGCTTACACATAGCCAAGGTACACAAATCATCCAAGCCCCCACAGTAGGGTTTATCAGGATGTTAAGGAGCTAGGAAAGGCTAGATGCTAAGCCGGTGGCCTCAATGGAGAGCTAAGGATGCCTGCTCCAGAGTTAACCTGACTTCTAAGACATCCACACACCCAACACTAGGAAGCAGTCCTTTCTCTGCTTCACAGTCCTCAAGCCCTGAATTCCCTTTCCAATACTCTTCAAGGGTTGTGGAGAAGAAAGCCAGCAATCTAACTCTGACTGACTGGCTCCCAAACACTAGGTTTCTCAAGCATACCCAGCCTCTAATCCCACTCTAACCGTATGAAAACCAGCCATTGCATACTGTAGTAGAACCAACAGTTCACATCTATGTGAAGAAGGTAAATACAACAGGGTGATAACCCAAATGAAAGGGTGAACACAGCTCAGGTCAGACAGGACGACTCAGAGTTGTTCTTGGCACTAGCATGGCCAAAACAACTCTCCAGCAACCCAACAAGGTCACAACAACCCAAAAACATGGAAGATCAACAACCCAATCCCATAATGAAACAACGGGGACCTTACATAGTCCGTAGATGGGAAGAAGACAAATTCCCAGCATTGATAGGGAAACCATACACATAGCAGAATTGGGCCTCTCGGCCAATCTTCCAGCTCACCGTGTGAGATCACAGTCCCCAACTCCTGCGTGAGTAAAACCATCCCATTTTCCAACCTGTGTGTGAGGATTCAACAAAACGATGGGTAAAATCATGAGGAGAGTGAACAGAATGACCCTATGATTCCCAAAACAAATTCGCGGTGGGAGGAAAAACACCAGCACCGCCCTACATGAGTGTGAGCAAGACCAAAATCATGAAGAAGTGGGAATCATGGGAGAGTGGAGTGAATGGAAAGAATGGAGAGAGTGTTTCTTCTGCCCCAGGTGACGTGAAGAGGAAGAGTCCGCTGGTGGAGTGGGCACGTGGGAAAGGATTGACAGTCCTGCCACACCCACCACTACTCAGCAATAACTACTCCCAGACAACAGAAATTAAATGGGTGGATGACACATGGAAAACTCCCAATGACCCCCATGGGTTGGAAAACCCCCCCTTAACCTTAGGAATCATGCCCTTTTCATTTAACGTTGCACCGTCATAGCTGGTTGTAGGTTTATTTTAATTGATGTGCATATTTACATGATGCTCAAAACTATAGTGTGCCGGGCAGCACGATATACCATCAGCAACGATCCCTATTGCCGAAACATACACAACCAAATTGATGGTGGGGCTTTTTCCTTTAACCCCTCACCACGATTAATTACAACATATATATCATGTATCCTTTAATGCAAACTGGGTCAAAACTAGGACATTACAATTGTTAAATCCAAGGGAGATCAGGACGATGTCAAAATTTAATGCATGGGTCTACGAAGGATAAAAAGGTGATTTAAAGGAATGATGTTGGAATATAATTTATGTATAGACACAACACATGGACCAAGTCATTGGTGTTATCATGCATGCGAAAGGTTGGAAATATGTATGAAAAACAGAGTAATTTATGGACAATCAAAAAATGCCTTGTGTCTGAAAACTGATATAAGATCACTCATAGGATACATTAAATTAAGACAATGGTAATTAAGGAAGAACAACTGAGCTCCTTGTATCTAATGCAAAAATGAATTATCTATGACCTGGTGCACCATAAGAGATGAGTGTTATCATGCATGTGAGAGGTTGGAAATATGTACGAAAAACAAGCTAATTTATGGACATTCATAAAATGCCTCGTGTCTGAAATATGAGATAAGATCACTCGTAGGATACATTAAATGAAGACAATGGTAATTAAGGCTGAACAAGTTAGCCCATGTATCTGATGCAGAAATGAATTATCTGTGACCTGGTGCACCATATGAGATGAGCACTAAGAAAAGGGCATTCAACGAAGAAGAGAGTCATTTTTCCATTGATGTCAAAGGGGCAAAGAAGGAGAAAGAGGAATATCCCAATGACATGGGGAGAAATGACAGAATGAAAAACCTGGAAGATATATCTACGCAAAATAAATAAGAGTATGATCACAAAAGGATTCTTTGATGCACATAAGTAGAGTTCACCTTCAGGGGGGGTTTCTGGCAAGTTCTATCATTCAAATTGGGGTTGAAATCAATGACAAAGGGGGGAATTGTTGAACATGTATTGTCATTTATGTCAAAGGATCAAATATCAAAGGATATAATGTTAAAGAATCCATTTTCAAAATGATCAACTGTCCAAGGTATTGAATTGATCAATGAACATCTTCAAAGACAAAATAGAACGTTAAGGAGAGTGTTGAAAAAGTTGTAATGTTGAATACTTCCTCATACAAAGAAATTTCACATAAATAATAGATGAATAATGTGGAAGTTCTATGAGGCAAAAGATGCCAAGATCACACCATGACATTGGTCGTAAGTGCACATATAATAAAACTTAAAGAATAATATTGAAAGGGACAGATATGAACAAATACCACTTGTGTGATACTTATGAATGAAGAACAAGAAAAATAAATTGTTGTGTAAAAGTCCCACAAAGAAAATGGTATGTGGTACAAAGAAATGTGAAGAAAAATATGGGTTATGAACCTATGCGCAAAATTTGCACAAGGATGTTGGCATATGTGTGTCATACACCACACAAAGATTAATTGTGATAATTGGCACACTAACACAGATCCTAACTAGATGAAAACACAAATAAGTGGGGTGATATCTAAAGTTATAGAACTTCATCAAGTGGACACATCTCTTGAGCCAAGAAGACTATAAATAGGAAAGAGATGTATGTGGTGAAGTGAGCTTGTGAAGAATGAAAATATAAGATAATTTGTTTGAGGTATCAATGACTCATTGATCATAGTAAGTATATTTGTGCAACAAAGTCGAAGAGCGCAAAACTGGTTAGATATTAACAACGAAGAAGTGCATTAGATAAAGTGTATACCCATATTTTGGATGTACGGTATTCTTACTCAGTGAATGAAACTGACAACAAAAGAGAAAAAGTGTCTGAGTGAGAAGATATGTCTAGTGTTCAGACACATATCACAAAATCACAAAAGATGCAAATTGCAGTGGTTATCGCACATTGTGGTTTTGGCAATTGTCTTTCCAGCCGCAAATCAAAGAAGTTACAATAGTTGTGTATTGTGAATATATTCACAAGAATAAGGTACTTTCATATTTGTTGTTTTTCAATACATCTTATTTCATATCAATGAGGTTGGATGAGGAAAGGAGCAGGGGGTTGTAGCCTCCTTCCATTCGATGCTAGAGAATATAATCAGAGTGTTGTAGCATCCTTTCTGTTGGATTAGATAAAACATAGGGGTTTGGATCCTCCTTCAAGTTGTAGATGGTAAATATAATTGGGGTGTTGTAGCATCCTTTTTATTGGAGAAGATAAAACCTAGGGGGTTAGAGCCTCTTTCTTGTTGGTGTTGGAGAACACAGTTGGAAATTGGTGCTTCTTCGACTAAAGAATGTAGTTATCCAAACGTTAGAGCTTAAAGCCACAAGTGACAGTTTGTGTAGTCAGACATATATATGTCCAGGTCGGTCCCTGAAGATCGTGAGTTTGTGCTCGTGTAGATTGAAGCTATTGCAAGTTGGTGCCAGCAACCCACAAATTGTACTTGTGGATTAGTTCAACACATGAATGAGTGGGTACTCATATTTGGAAATTGGAATATCCCACTGATGTAATCATACACATATATTTATAGATATACAATTATTCTCAGATATTTGTGTTTTTTTGTGTTTGTTATATGTTGTTGTTGAAAATTTTTAATTGGTGAAAATATGTTATACATAAATAATATACATATCTGTGTAATTACTGATTCACTCCACCCCCCTCCCATTAATAAGATAAATCCAACACTTACTAAGAAAGAAAGAAAATGACTCTATCATGGAAGCTACTATTCTAGATGAAATTGGAAATCCATTAAGGCTAGGGCTCAAGAAACAAAATATTTTCATTGCACGTATATCACATTGTTGAATATCTCGTATGCTGCAAATTTGCTTCTTGGTAGTATTTTCATATTTGTTTCATTTTCTTGCCTTTGCTTATCCAAGATGGAGTCCTTTATATGAAAAATTTTCATTTTGTATGTTGGAATTTGAGAAGGATTTAACTAACATCACGTACTTTTATTCAAGTTTCTTGACCTACTAGAAGCCAAAGTTCATGGGACATTTTGTGAAGGAAGTAACTATTTCCACAAGAAAGGTAGAAAAATAGAAAAAATGGTTCCATTTTATAGAATAGGAACACGTCCAGAGGAAAAATATAAACAACAAAATATTATGATTTTGAAAAGACCAAACAGATTCCACAAAAGAGATTCAACAAGTCTTCAAGTCTTCACAATTCCAGAAGCTTTTATGAAAGGCACGAATTTTTTTTCCATGTTCAACTATAAACATGCACTCTCTTAATTATTTCCTTTGCAATACATTATTCACACCGAAGATTGTGTAAAATTAATATATGCCTAAAAATGGGAATCCTAAGAAAAATAGAGGAAATTTCAGCTCAAAATGGGCCTCCTAAGAAAAATAATCAAATAATAGTTAAAATAATAAAATAATATTTTTCAATTTTGGATGAAGAAAAGAAAAAACTACTTTTTTTGTTCGTATTTTCGACATATCTCCCTGTGATTTTACTCAAATTTCAATCAGGAGAGCTTGTTGGATGTGAAATTAAATTATGCATCCAACGAGTACGCACTCGGCATACTTTCATCATCACGTTTTCAAGTATTTCTTATTTTTGGGGTAGTGGGGTGTATCAAAAGTATGCCAAGTGGGTACTTGTTGGATGCGGAATTTAATTTCGCATCCAGGGAGCTATCCCAATCGAAATTTGAGTAAAAACACAGAGATATATGTCGAAAACATAAACAAAAAAAAGTATTTTTTTTATGATACCTATCCCCAAATATATATTAAAAAATTGTTTAAGACCTTGTTGAAGCCTCCGATGGGTAGGTCGTTGGGATGGGTTCCAATGCTCAAAACAGAGGATGAAAACTCATCCAAAGGCTTTAGGTAATCTTACACAAGTATTACCCTATCCTCGAGTTGTTTGGTGTGGTTAACACCCACAGATATTCAGCCTCCGCTGGCACTCTTTGAGTCGATGAGTTTGCTCCTCGAAAGGAAGACTTTAAATCAGATCTAAAACTAATCCTAAATGTAATTTGAAAGCAATCTAAAAATTAATAATTAATTCTAAAATTAATAATTAATTCTAAAATTAATAATTAATTCCGCAAATATTAGAAGAAAATCTATAGTTACATAAATACATATTAGAAAATTACTAACCTTTCTAATAATCTATCCTGGGAGAGAAATATTTTAATAGAAATTTAACGCATATAAAATATAATTAGTGCATTGCTTAAAGAAATTCAAACAACTCAGCAATTAATAGGTGCATCAATTTCTATAATAAAATGAACAATAATAAATTAATGCAGTTTGGAAAATACTATTTATACGTTAAACCTCCAATCATTTATCATAATTAGATTAAATAAACCTTCCACAAAACAATGCAGTAAAACGTTAGCTACAAATATTGCATAGAGAATGTTCAAATCTAATTATTATTTCAAATGAGAAAATACAGGAAAAATACAATATAATTCAGATGAATGATTGTTGTAGTGGTTTCTGTTCTTTTATTCCAACTCCAATAAGAAATTATAGAGCTTCATAATCTCCCCAAAAATCCTGTGGACAAAAACTTCGTACATTATCTCTCTTGAAATTTTTTTGCAAAAGGATTGCAGAGAAGAAATAATTCCTTCTCTAGTATGAAGATCTTCCCTAGGAAGCGTCTCCTTAGTCCTAAAAGATAAATATTTGTAGCGCTATAAAACGCCTCCCTCCTCTGTCAAGGGGTCTTCTCAGTATCAACAACTCTTCCTTCTTGGCAGTGTTTCTTTGAAACTCAAACGCTACCTTATGTTCAGCGCTTCCTCTAAAGAAGAATTTACAGAAAACGAAAAATCATTCTCTCTTCTCGAGACTCCCCCCTCTTCTTAATTTTAGCGATGTCCCTTTTATAAGAGAATCTATCTCTCTAATCATAAAAATATTTGTCTTCATGTGCGCTCCTCTTGAAAAACAGATTCAAATCTCCCAACTTTTGTCGATCTGATAGAGACTTTCCATCCACGAAATTTCAACCAGCAATATTCTTAAAACCGTTCAGATTTCAAAAATCTATTTGCATTATGTGGAAACAATCTCCTTTAGATCCTTGATGTTCTCTAGAATCTATCATTTTATTAGTGCCTAAGCTCCAAGATTATGACTCATCTGTCAAACCTGCAACCAAACACAAAATATAGTTAAAAAATCCCATAAAAATTTTGATTTCAGAATATCATGTTATTTTGTGATCTAATTAAATAAACACACATATTCATATTTGAATTTGATAAAATAGTAAAAATGACTTTAATCTGATGATTAGGTATTGCTGTGGTTTAATTATTATTCTATCCCAGATGAAAAATCAGATTTGAAAATGTATTTTTAATCTTGTTATTGATGTGATCTCTTTGCCATTAAAAATGTGACTACCTAATGTGTCTTTAATGGTTTCAAAGAACATGTGACAACAAACTCCAGTACTATTCAACCATCTATGAGTGTTATTCTCTCAATTCTGGAAATAATATCATCATTAAATATTTAACAATAGAAAATCCTCAGATTCTGGTGAGTTGCATAAAAATTTTAATAAGCCAGTAGCTTGATCTTAAATGTTGTTGTTCACATTAATGTTTATGCAACGGTATTACCTTCGTGGAAAATTTGTTTTCTTTTAATCAACTAAATGAATTTTCTATTGAGTTCATTAATGGCAAACTGAACGGAAATTTGGGTCACCTAACAACTGCACAATTCTTGTTCGAAAACGTAGATTTTGTTATATTTTTATCATTTAAGAAATATGATCTGGGATATTATCTGAGAGAATAACATTCACAACAATAATCACAAGAGACAAGAGACACAAATATTTTCCTCTGGGAAACCATAAAGGGAAAAACCTCACAACTTCCTCAGAGATAGAATGAGCACCAATGGCAGTAGTAAAACCCAAAGACAAAAAAGATGATCTCCAACAGTTGTTCTCTCTCTCACTTGTGTGAGCACTTCCTCTTTCACTCATGCGCCCCAGTTGAGTGAGTGTGTGTTACAAATAGAGAGTATCACTCTCTATTTATACTAGTTTCTGACTTGACAATTACTTACCAGGGATGGCATCTCTAGGAGATTCTAATAACCCTAATGGCCCTCAATTGTGGGGACTTTTTCCCCCTGATCAGCAAGGAGGGTTAAACTCAACTTAATTGTATGGACTATTTCCCCGACTTACAATGGAGGGTTAACCTAATTGACTTTGTATGAATTTATTATATTAATGCCTCTCCCTATAGGAACATCGGGGTACAATGAAATACAAATGGTTTTCCCGATAGGAACATCAGGGTACAATATAAGTGAATACATTCCGAAGTTACAAATACATCAACACTCCCTCTTAACTAGGAAGGTATTCTCTTGACACAATTCATCAGCATAAGTCTTCTTCTATGGATCATAATCAAAGCTGGATCATCACTAGATCATCATCAAAGCTGGATCCTCATCATTGGATCATCATCAAAGCTGGATCATCCCTGGATCATCATCATCATCACTTCTTCTGCTATCTCGACCAACTGGTGTTATTTTTCAATTCTTCTCGTCATAGGAATTTCTATAGAGCTAGCCATTTTTCATGTTGGTTGTAGGCCTAGCCTCCATGTAGGTATTCATATCCTTCAGCGCTTATATCTGACCAAGTCAGAAAGGCCCACCCAGCACTTACATATTACCATGGGAGGAACACATCCACCACCATGTCAGAAAGGCATGCCCAACACTCACATCTGACCGTGGGAGGAACACATCCACCACCATGTCAGAAAGGCACGCCCAACACTCACATCTGACCATGGGAGGAACACATACAACCCCATGTCAAAAAGTCTTAGCACTCACATTCTACGATGGGAGGAACACATCCACCACCATGTCAGAAAGGCTCATCACTTATATTCACCATCATGGTAGGACACACCTACTACCATCTGTGAAAAGGCTCCAGCACTTACATCCACTGGCATGGTAGGACACACCTACTACCATCCATGGAAAGGCCCCGGCACTTACATCTACTGGCATGGTAGGACACACCTACTACCATCCAAAGAAATTCCCTAGCACTTACATCCACAATCATGATAGGACACACCTACTACAATCTGTGGAAAGGCCCTACACTTAACATCCACCAGCATGGTAGGACACACCTACTATCATCCAGGGAAAGGCTCAACACTTATATCTGACCATGGGAGGAACCAATTTTACCACCATGTTAGAATGACACATCACTTATATCTAACCATGGGAGGAACCAATCCTACCACCATGTTAGAATTGCACAACACTTATATCTAACCATGGGAGGATCCAATTGTACCACCATGTCAGAAGGGCACACAGACTCATCACTTCCCCTTGGAAGGAACCTCCATTAAAGGAAATTTCAACTCAAAATGGGCCTTTTAACTCTAATTCAAATTCCATGTCATCATGTGTTAGCCAATGAAATTGCTTTAAACTTGAAATACTGTATAGGTTTTAAAAACTTTTTTAAAATAAATTTAGGGATAGGTATCATAAAAAAACTACTTTTTTATTGTATTTTCAAAATATCTCCTTGTGTTTTTACTCCAATTTCGATTGAGAGAGCTCGTTGGATGCAGAATTAAATTCGGCATCCAAGGAGCACCCACTCGGCATACTTTTGACGGACCCTACTACCCCAAAAACAAGAAATACCTGAAAAAACATGATGATGATGTTGTCATCACATTTTTTCAAGTATTTCTTTTTTTGGGGCTAGTGGGGTCCGTCAAAAGTATGTTGAGTGCATACTCATTGGATGAAAAATTTAATTCCGCATCTAATGAGCTCTCTCGATCGAAATTCTAGTAAAAACACGAGGAGATATGTCAAAAATACAAACAAAAAAGTAGTTTTTTTCTTTTCTTCCTCCAAAATTAATCAATATTATTTTATTATTTTATTAATTTATTAATTTTTTTTAGGAGGCTCATTTTGAAATTTTCTCTAATGGATCTGGAGAACACCAAGATTCTCCCTTAAGTACTCAAACTTCACTTTGGCCATTTCTAGCATAGAATCACATCAGGACTAATTTCAACCAAAGATAACCTGCGAGCTTCGCCAAGACCTATTATGATCCGAGGACAACCTACATGACCGTTTACATATGAGCCACCTATGAGCTTCGTCAAGATTTTATGCTCAGACAACATGTCTCACCGGCTATGCTAGAACTCCCTCTTTCGAGAGATCTCGGTCTGGATCACAAACTAGAGCTTCGCTAGTCCTCTCTCGATGGTACTCAGTGCCATGTAGGACTGCTTCCTACTAAACCAAGAGATCACACCTGATCTCATACTGAATTAGCACCCTAAAGTGCTCTTCCTATCAATAACACTGCCTGCCCAATCTGAATCCACATAACCCTCTAGGTTAATGTTCTGATTCGCCTCGTACTAAAGCCCGTAATCAAATGTACCCTTTATGTACCTCACTGTATGCTTTGCAACCATCAGGTGAACATGTCTCGGATCCATCAAGAACTGGCTCAATGTGTTCACAACAAATCAAATATCTAGTCTCATATATGTCAGGTACATCAATGAACAAATCATCTGACGATACATCGTGGAATCAGTCGTCTCTAATGAAGCATCACTCAATAGATTCAGGTTCGATGCCATAGGTGTAGTCATGGCCCTGCAGTCCATCATCCCAAACCTCTTCAGGATCTCCAATGCATACTTCCCTTGTCCAATAGAGATTCCATCTGCATTCTGCCACACCTCCATGCCTAGAAAGTAGTGCATCATATCCAAGTCTTTCATCTCGAACTTGGAAGCAAGTCTCCTTCTTGCAACTTTAATGAGTTCCTCTTTTTTGCCAGCAACAAGTCATCGACATATAACCCTATCAATGACACTGCCTGCCCAATCTGAATCCACGTAACCCTCTAGGTTAATGTTCTGATTCGCCTCATACTAAAGCCCATAATCAACTGTACCCTTTATGTACCTCACTGTATGCTTTGCAACCATCAGGTGAACATGTCTTGGATCCATCAAGAACTGGCTCAATGTGTTCACATCAAATCAAATATCTGGTCTCATATATGTCAGGTACATCAATGAACAAATCATCTGACGATACATCGTGGCATCAATCGTCTCTGATGAAAAATCACTCAATAGATTTAGGTTCGATTCCATAGGTGTAGTCATGGCCTTACAGTCCATCATCCCAAACCTCTTCAGGATCTCCACTACATACTTTCCTTGTCCATTAGAGATTCCATCTGCATTCTGCCACACCTCCATGCCTAGAAAGTAGTGCATCATATCCAAGTCTTTCATCTCGAACTTGGAAGCAAGTCTCCTTCTTGCAACTTTAATGAGTTCCTCTTTTTTTCCAGCAACAAGTCATCGATATATAACAGGAGCATCACTGGTCTTCCGCCTTCAACCTTGAAGAAAAGGTTGGAATATGATTTACTCTCAGTAAAGTATAGATCCATCAGTAAGTTGTCCATCCTATCCTACCATGTTGAACCTCAGGATATTCTACAGTCACTCCCTCTAAAGTTGAGCATCATTCTCCCTCTTCCTTTCATACTCTATGTATTGAAATATTTTGGACTAGAGTGACAAGTAGCTTCCTATGCTACTAATATTCTATGTATCCATCTAAGTTAACTGGATACCAAGATCCTCTATCTTGAAAGCATTCTTCTTGCACCCATCTGTGAGCTTGTCATCCTCTATAGGATTTCATCTTCAACCTTGTAGCGAAGGTTAAGACCTTCATCACTCTAGGTGATCTTCAGGCTCCTCATGTATGTGTTATCCCATGAGTGTCTTTTGAGCTTGTACAAGGCCTTCTTTAATTTTGACCATGAGTCTTCCTACCATGTGTCATAACTTCTAGTGGCTACAAATGTCTCTTTGTAGTCTATGCCTTCTTTCCGTGAGAAGCCTTGTTCTACGAATCTTTCCCTGTATCCCACATACTTCTCTTCAGGTCTCAATACCACATCTTAGACATCATTCTTCTTGAGCTGGTACTCTCCTTCCCTTTCTTCTTGGCTACTTCTTCATAGCTGGAAGGCTTTGCAACAATGATTTCACTCAACAGTGTCACATAACTACACTTTTTCTGAGGCCTCTTGAAGTTTCGTCATACTATTCTTCATTTTGTATTATTTCTTGAACTGTTGTCACTTGTTCTTCGGAACAAGTCTCATCCTTCTTTTGTAGGAAATTGTACGCGATCTTTCCTACAAGTCAAATGCATTAGTTGTATGGTTAGAAACATTTCATAAGGTATATTCATAATGAAAAATTCTTTTGCATCAAGATATAATTATGCAACTATTTTAGCCAATACAACATTCATCCATATCTTACGGAAACTTTCTAGATTCCTTCCATCTCTACCAAGACAACATTGAGATTGTGCACTAATCCAATATGTCAGCAAAGAGGTTGCATTCTAGAAAAGTAGCAATGGAGAGTTGTATAGCACCATGGGCTACTTACCCATCACATGCATATTAGTAGTATATTATCATTAATGCAAACATTCTATCATGCATAACACATCAACTAAATATAAACAAATGCATAACAAAATAATATCATGAAATGACAATTGAATACTTATATTTATTTGTTTCATGAGTAGACTCCTTCTTGAGCCTTCCGCTTCATCATGACATCATCATTTCTTATCCAAATGCTAAGATGGATAAGAGAGTCTTCAAGAATTGAGTCTTTCATATTCCTCATCGCTTGAGGGATCTTATATGAATCGTGAGCTCTTGACCTTTAGTTGCTCCCATCTTCTCTTCTCTTATTATGGGTCAAGCATCATCTTGTGTGTGCTATTCCAAGAGTCTGTTGAAAGTAATCACTTCCTTCTAGCACATATTCCTCGAATGAATGAATCTCATGATCCTAGGAGGCCATTCAAGGTAGTTATCACAACTTCTACATTCTCCACTTCTTCTTCTACTACTTCAAGTTGTTCTTTGATTTGAAAGACCCTTGTAAAGTATAATTGTATGGTCTCTGCATTCTGGATCTTAACATTCTTCAACTGGTTTCTCAAAGTCATCTTCCGATTTATGTTCTTCCCTTCAAAATGAATCAAACATCTCTTTAGGTGTCTTTAGGGAAGACACTTGTGGTATAAGATGATCCTTTATTGAATTTACAATGATCTTCTTTCCTTTGACCAAGTTCTTCTTGTGTAAGGATTTTAGCCTCATCTCCCTCTGAAACTGGAACCTCTCCACTTATGTAGGTGTCTAATTCATTTTCTTCAAGAAACAGTGAAATCATATACTTCCATGCTTCGAAGTTGTTAGCTTCACCAAGCTTGTCATCAAGCTAATGTGATTAGTCATTTTGAAATGAGAACCTCAAATGTAAATAGCAAAAGATTATATCTTACCGATTTGATGTGTCCGTCCTGGTTCCGTAGCTGGCTGATCTAGGGTTTGTCAGAGAAACCCTAATTTTAAAAACTTGGAATCCTTCAGATCTGATTGAATAGAAATATGGGACTCTTCCAGGCGAGTTTTCTAATGTACTCATTTTCTAAAAACAGTGGAGGGAACCTCCCGGAATAGGAAGCCCTAGTTTTCCAATTTCCTCTGCATATATTTCTAATATTGTTTTTGTGGTATCTCCGAAGGTACTACTCCTTTGTGTCTGAATTTTTGTACTAAGGTATCTGTATCTGTCCTTTATCCAACACCATAGATTTGAGCAGAATTGGTTTCACCATTTGAGACTTATGAGATTTTTCCCAAGGTGACTTCTTTTAAGACTATTCAGCATAGCGAACTTGTATGGAATGCCACGTGTCCCTATTTCATCATCAAGGTCTAAAACTTTTACCATAGAAAGTAAAGTCCATTCCCTATCTGGAACATCTTGAGAAATTGCATTTCAACCTTCGTATCCCTAGATACAACAATTCTCCCTAGGTGTCATGTTTAGGGATGAATCCTGGAAGAAGCTAGAACCATGATTTGGAGGAATCATATCTCCCAGAATATAGCGAATATGAGGCTGAAATTTTTACAAAGGGTACATCAGGATTTTATCTTTGGCTTGTCAAAATGTCAACTCCTGATCCTTCTTCAATCTGAAGATATAGCAAATGTACCAAAACTACCAGTTTTAGTATTTTAGGGTTTTTCAGGCTCGAGGTCAAATTAGGGTTTGACTTTCTCGGAGTTTTACCCAACCAAAAATATCGACCTTGGTCTCTAAACTTTGATTTTGATGATGAGAGAAATCCTATGCTAGGCTCACTAAAAAATTCCTCTTCTGTGAAAAGCCCTAATTTCCCGCAGTAAAAACTAAAAATGCCGAGAATCAAATTCTGGTTCGATGGAAAGATGTGCCCTTCAATGGAGAGTTATCCTAGCCTCCTTTTGCTGATGGATTGTGGAGAGAGACCCAAAAAGTAAAAAGCCCTAGATTCTGTAGCTGCACGATATTTTCTTCTCAGGTTAGTGCTGATACCATGTTAGATTTTTATCGTTTAAGCAATATGATCTAGGATCTTATCTGAGATTATAGCATGCACAACAATAATCACAAGAGACAAGAGACACAAATATTTTCCTCAGGTAAACCATAAAGGAGAAAACCCGCAACTTCCTCAGAGATAGAATGAGCACCAATGGCATCAGAAAGCCCAGAGACAAAAAAGATGATCTTCGACAGCTGTTCTCTCTCTCTCACTTGTGTGAGCACTTCCTCTCTCACTCATGCGCCCTAGTTGAGTGAGTGTGTGTTACAAATAGAGAGTCGCACACTCTCTATTTATACTAGTTTCTGACTTGACAATTACTTACCAGGGTCGAAATCCTTAGGAGAGTCTAATAACCCTAGTGCCCCTCAGCTGTGGGGACTTTTCCCCCCTGATCAACAAGGATAATTAACCTCAACTTAATTGTGGGTACAATTGCCCCGACTTATAAGAGAGGGTTAACCTCATTGACTTTACATGTCTTTATTATATTAATGACTCTCCCGATAGGAACATCAGGTACAATGAAATACAAATGATTGTCGCGATAGGAACATCAATGTACAATATAAGTGAATACATTTCAAAGTTACAAATATATCAATAGAATTCAAATGTGGTGAAGTGTTTTTTTTTATTCTGCCAGCACGTGACAACATACTCACACCAATATTGCCAAAATTTTAGGGAAATGATAAGACTGACATTTATTTGAGGTATAACCTATTTGCCCGACGATATGCACCGATCGGACGACCGTCCGCGTCGGACGTGACCGGTCACGCACGGCCGGTCATCCGATCAGTGCATATCGTCGGTTCGAAAGTGAACTCCTTTATTTGACAGAGCAATCGTTGATGAGATTCCTTTTCCGTACTAAGATTTTACGAAAGATAAATATCTTGAGCTATCCTCCACAAAAAAATCCTTGACGTGGCTGTTGCAAATTAATTCAGTGTCTTTTTGCCAAGGATCTTAACGGTGTGATAAAATACCCAATCTTTGATCTTCGTAGTTAAGTAACATAACGTGGCTTTACCCAATGCACAATCATACTTTGATTCGTTTGATTCTTTTAATTTTTCAAAACATCTTAACAAATTGCAGACCGGTATAAGTTCGTTTCAATTTGGAGAAATATTGGTAGCTTTGAATTGCGATGACTGAAGCAATTTATGATTTTAAATGAACCTGGGTATGCTTCTTTTGATGATACGTACGTGTCTTCTCTTCAATGATCCTTTTAATTTTATAACCAACTAATTCATACCCAACACATAAATTTCAATAAAATAATGACCTTACTTTACTATTATGGAAAAGTCAAATTAGGTGATGTTTTCTCATTATTTAATGAACCTATCTCCTCCAATTGATGTGACCTTATAAGAAAGTTTAATGGCCATTAAAATGACCCTTTTAATCCAGAAATGTAAAGTGGCCATCTGTTTGGTCTTTATGTTTAGTCATGATGTACACAAATTCTTTGATTCAATAGAATATTAAGAAGTGCTTTTTCTGTCTAAAAAATTCCATTATATATATATTTTTTGTTTTTTGTTAACCACATATTAAAACATGGCAACCTATTTTCACATAATATCATGGCATAATAAATTAATAGTCCTCTCTTTTATCCTCAAAGCTTCAAGTGAATGATAAATATATTTTATACTAATATTCCCGACAGAACAAGAACAAAAGTATATAAACGAAATAATTTATAAAGCTTTAAATAAGGACACAAAATAAAATTAAAATACTTCATTATATAATTGCAAACGAGTAGCATTATGTGATAATGACCATATAATTATATTAAATATTTTATAATCATCATGTTATTTATCATATATCTAATTTCTTAGATATATTCAAGGTAAAAGGTTTAACAATAAAAAGGTAATGCAAAACCACTAAGTATTTTGCATCAATAAGTTTTCCATCTATAATTCAAATGAAGCATCTCAAATAAAAACTTATAAGTGACAATGTTCATTAGATTCATCTTGATATCTACATTGAGATCTATTATTATGCCAATGGTAAAAGCTAAGCTAAGTTATGTTTTTACTCTTTTGCAATAAATTCAATAAACATGGAAATTCATAAGGAAAAGAGCAATAATATTTGGATCTAATTAAGCCAAACCAGGATATGTGATTAACTTGAATAAGCTCAAGTAAGACTAGGTAGGTGTTATTCATCAACTAAAGGGACAAAAGACGCCAACGAAAAATATATCCAAATCACCAAATCCTTATATAATGAAATCCAAGCCAAAGAACAAGCACCACAGAAAGCGAGGGATCGAAGAAAGGAAGCCAAGAACCCACCTACCAAAGCGAGGAAGATAAAATGAAGAAAATTAAAAGTTAAGTATTTACAACATTCTAATGTGGGCCACTTTATTTGTAAAATAAAGGAGAGTTGTTGGGGTGCCAACATACCTATACGGTATTTCAAATTTAAAGCAATTTCATTGGCTAACACATGATGACATGGAACTTGAAATAGTGTTAAAAGGCCCATTTTGAGTTGAAATTTCCTCTAATGGACCTAATTTTCTTTAATTTAAAATATGAACCCAGTCTTACCCATCAAAAGAAGAGGTTGGACTCTATTCTGAACAAGCTCTTCCTACTCTATTTAAGGATTAAGTTTCCTCAATTCCATTAATTACAACATCTCTCAAAATCCATGTTAAATATAAAAGGCTTCCCATTGTTCAAACTGAAAGAGAAAGAACGTTATGTAATTGATCCACGCATCATGCTACACGACTTCCTTATTTGTAAATGGACAAAAATGGAAAACGTTCTATGTATGTTTGTATATTTTTTTTCTCTTAAAAATGAATATAGTTTTTTCCATTGAAACATAAATTCACAAACATATGGAGACACATATTAATTCAAGTAGCTATATGAACCAACAAGTTCCATTATTACTAATAGAAGACAAGTTGCTCCATGATTTATAGGCATCTATCTTGAATGATCTTTTCTTAGGTGCACTCACCACAACAATGCAAATATGTCTATTTGTAATGAAAAACTAGAAAAACACAAGACTTTAATAACATAGAACTTCCAACATCCATGGGTGATAAATTTTCTCGCCTTTGTTAACAAATGTTGCTACAACAGGAAAGCTATTGAAAGAAAAACCTAGAAGAAATATTCTGTGCAAAACAACAATCATGCAATGAATTAGGGAAGAGAGCCCGCTTATAGTATTGTTAATTTTGTTCTCACTTTTTCTAAATGCCTAGATTTACTTATATTCCTCGACCAAGGGTAGATACATTCCTACCTGACAAGAATGGCTTCATTCTATTGTTTTTTTTCATTTCTTACTTCGAGTTTAAAATCCATCTACATGTGCCATGGAAAGAAGATTGCTTTATGTTACACCTAAAAACTATCCTAATTCTCTAATCCCTTGAAGGCCTTGGCCAAAACCCTCTTCTAGGGCCTTACTGCTCAATATTAGGTAGCCAGACGCACCTTGCTTCCTAGAACATGGCGTCAGATCTCATATTCATTTGAGTGTTCCTTTTCAGATATCTATGTGAATTACTGCTAAGAGCATACTTCTCACTATTGTTGATGAAGGGGCTTCTGTTAGTATTCTATCCTCAACTGCTTAGAAAGCTATAGGTTATCCTCAACTTGTGTAAGCCACTGATCAGATATTGGATTTTAATCAAAGATCTACTGCATCTTTAGGGATCCTTCAACATTTACCTATTAGCTTAGAAGGGAAAATTGTCTCTATTGATGTTATGGTAGTCCAAGGTCCCTTAGATTTTAATCTATTCCTTGCAAGAGATTATGTTTACACCATGAAAGATGTAGTGTCTACACTCTTTCAAGTGATTCATTTTCCCCATGATGGGAAGATTGTGGCCATCGATCAAATTTCCTTTATTAAAATTGATCATCGTATAAATCCTAGTCATCAGACTTCCACAAATATCCTGCATGTTCTTCTGGTTCCTTCCCCTTCATCGGTCATGTCTCTCGAATCTGGACATCATGTCGGAGTTCAGTTGTTTCAAAACCGATAGCTTCTTCCAAAAGTGGGGAATCTTTGGAAGCATGTCTCCAGTATCTGGACATCATACTGGAGTTAAGTCTCTAGCTTTTTATGTAAGGGGGAAACCCACCGACCTCCAGACATCATATTGGCTAAGAACAGATGTCTATGACCAAAGTTCCCATTCTGTGTCAAGCTTGTTAAAAAATGAAATAGATGTTTGCGAGCATAGTTCCCATTCTGTGTCAATATCATTAGAAAATGAAGCAAATTTTTGCAAGCATAGTTCCCTTTCTGTGTGAAGCTCGTTAAAAAATGAAATAGGCACCCTTGAGCATAATTTATTTATGGTTTCAAGCTCGTTAAAAAATAAAATTTCCCACGAGCATAGTTCCTATTATGTGTCAAGCTCGTTAAAAAATGAAATAGATGTCCTCAAGCATAGTTCTTTTCTGAATCAAGCTTGTGTAAAAGGGAAATAGGTCCCCACAAGCATAGTTTTTTTCTGTTTCAAGCTTGTGTAAAAATGAAACATGTCACATTGAGAAAAGTTCCCTTTTTGTGTCAAGCTCGTTAACAAATGAAATGAATGTGTCCATTTTTTCAAGACTCAATACTTGAACCTTTATTTCATCTGCTTGTATCACTTGATCCTCTTTCTTCCTTTGTCTCTAGTGAACCTTTTCCTAGGACAAACCTAGAATTTAGGTGGATGAAGGATAGAGTAAACAAATGAAATGAAGATTGGGGGACATGTCTCCAACCTCTTTATATTATGTTGGGATTAAAGCTACTTGACATTCAAACCGGGGGAAAGTACAAACCACTGAACATCATGTTTGGAAAACACCCATAAATGGGATGCATTTTGATCATAATTTCCCGATCATTTCAAGCACGCTAAAATATGAAACAACATTTTGAACATAGTTCATATTATGTGTCAAGCTCGTTAAAAAATGAAGCAGATACCCTAAGCATTCTTTCAACCGATCTTCAATCTCGTTAAAAGCAGTAAGGTGGTGTTGAGCTTACTTTTCATTTTTCATGATCTGGTTAAAACATGAAAAATGGATTGAGTTTCATTTTGTCTTTTTCACACTCCGGTTTAAGTTGAAAAAATATGGAGCGCTTTTTATACCTTTGGCATGCTCGTTAAATGATTAGTGAAAAGGTATCGAGTGTGATTTTACTATTTTTTCAGACTCGTTAAAATGTCCTATGAAAAAAAGAACCCCTTACAAAGTAAACTTTAATCTTTTTTTCGAGACTCTTTAAATATGAAAAGATCGTCAAGAGATATTGATGGTTTCACTCTTGTAAAAGTATTTGAAATATCATCTAGTCGGTGATAGTTTACTCTTTTTTTGGACCGATTGGACTCATTTACAAGAAAGGTATACTCTAGTTTATCGCAACTAGAACATTTATCCTAGGCATCATTTTATACCTTTTTGGGCCTCGGGGACTAAATTTATGAAAAATTCCACCCTGGAGTATTCTTAGTCATTTCAGACTCTCTAAACATGAAACAACGACTGATTTTACCTTCTTCAAACTCATAAAATTAAATTATTAAGGACCCTTTCTGGGAATGAACCCCTCCTTTCTTAGGTTCATAAAAAATATGAGAATGGACTCATCATTTGATGAGCTACATTGAGTGCTTATTTCCCTTTTCAAGCTCATTAAAAATAAAATAGGTACTCATCCTTCGCGATGGAGAAATTAAGGGAATGGGGAACATATTTCATTTTTATCAATGGAATCTCATAGTCCACCCTTGAAAATTGAACCTATCTATGTTTTTATTTCAAACAGTTGGGTATTCATCTTTTCACTGATTCGATCCACTTTCGTGAGTCATTTAACTCCTTTGAGTCAATTCAAAGAATGCATTGTTTTGTCCTTTCATTACATCTGGTCTCCACCTCATTGAGTCAGTGTTTCTAATTCATTTGTCATTTTGTTCAATGTTCAATGGAAACCTCCTTTGCATTCTACCTCTACAGTTTCCTTACCTTCCTTCGATTCAGTCACATCTGAGTCATTTATATGGTTGTTTTTGTCACTTGAACATCATCTTTTGTTCCATGTTTTGTGTCGATGATGGGGGGCACATCATGGGCCTCCTTCAATGATTCTATTGTTTGATTCCTAGAACAAGGCGTTAGACATGCCTGGCACCTATTGTCCATTGGAATAAGGTGTCGGTGGCACCTGTTACATGACCACAAAGTGTGTGGGTTCACTTGTCCTATTCACAAGGAGTGTCAGCAGTCCCCAAAAGGAAAATAATAGAAGATTCGAGAATATTATAGGAGAAATCTCTAGTGGAGGATGATCCTAACCACTTGGGAGAGTTGGAATGCGACCTCCTAACCCTTAGGGATAATTCCATACCTTCTTCCCAAAATATCTCAACCCATTTGGGATTCCTTTAGCCTATAAAAGAAAGCTACATGGACCATGTGAAAGGGACACCAAGAGAGCATCCTTATGATGTTGGATTCAAGTATGTTATAGGAGGCAAAGAGAGAGTGGTTGTGAGTGGGATGTTTCATATTTCGTAGTGTGAGTGAATGAGTCAAAGATATTGTAAAACCAGATCTTCAACATCAAGGATTTGGTTGTAGCTTTCTTTTCTCATATCTAATACAAAAGTGTTTCCCTTTCCCATAAATTATTTATGTCAATATTGACTGTTTTTTACTAGTTTCCTTGATCATTAGTATAGATCATTTATCTATCGTATTTCTCTCATTTCTTGTCTTGTTTTCTATGTTCTTTGCGAGTATAGTTGATCGCACAAGGATTTGTAAAACAAGGACAACCTTCCACACTCAAGATAAAGAGAGATTGGCATTCTAGTATATCATTTATCTAGGGAGAGGATACATTGTTGTGTCCTTTTGTTCTAGACCTGCACCATGCAGGCTAGGGGAACAAACTATGTCTGCACCAATTGAAATATTCCCGGTACCACTTTCCCAAAACGAATAAGAAATGTAACATAGGATCCTATTAAAAAAGATTCTCTTGAGATTGTAACTTCACATAAACACACTACAATCACCTCATAAACCTATTTTAATTTTCTCTTCCATGCCAACTACCACACATGTCAAAGTAAAATGCTATATCTATACGAGGTTACAATGTGACTAAATGGAATGGACAACCCATGAAAGTTTTTATGGTTGGAACTAGTTGTTTGGTGTGCATAGGTAACCTTCTTCGTATGTGTAGGTGTGCACTTAATAAGAAACATATAATTGAGGAAGCACACAAGCTGTAGAAACACAATGTTAAGGTTGCAGCCAAGACTTGACATAGAGCAAAAGAGGTCACCCCATATTGCACAAAAATGGGTGAAAATAATTCTTTGACATACAAATCTCTGTTTTCAACCATCTATACATTTTTTTAAATATACTTATTCACAAAAGGAAGCATTTACTAAAAACCAAGGAAATAATTCAAAGACACATTCCAAAAAGTCCAAACCTTCCTATCATTAATCCAAGTGAACAGAATAATTAAAAATGCAAATGCAAACACTTTTCCATGATCGATATAAGAATGCATATGAGAAACAATAACATAAAACAAACATGCACTTAAATGAAGCTTGAAGAAGATGAAGAACATAAAGTAAAGGTTATTTACAATGTTCATAATGAGACTAAAAATGGAGTCAAAAACAATTTGGGAGCCATAGGGAAGGTGCTTGGTGAGCATGACTATCGATGTTGATTTTATTGCATTTGCTTAAGAGAAGTAGAAAAGACTACAAAGTCATTGAGAGTGCTTTTTTACTAGAAGAAGTATTTTGAGTTCTACAAAATGGGGACATATTGGACCTACACACCAGCTATTCAACTCCTATATGGATTACAAAAAACACTAGACATTCAATTTGAGGAAGGCTTTGATAATACTCTTGTAATGCACACTCTCTCTAGGACATAAACACGTGGGGACGTTAAATGCAGTAATATTCTTCCCACAAAAATCCATGTGACATTAATCACTACAAAATATTTATACCATGCACATAGAGAGAAAAGTTCATATCTATGACTATTGGAAATAATCTGCAGACAAGAATATTATTGAGCAACCATTCCTTATTTTTGTGCTTTCCAAGACTATAATCCTTAGAAATGAATGAAAATGTTTTTATTTTATTTTGTACCAACAATTAGCAGGATTCCTATGATTTGTGCACTATTGACATCTGTATGTTGGAATATTGGAGAATACTAAGAGGGGGGTGAATCGGTATTGATAACTTTTAACAATTTGAACCACTTTAAATTTATTCATTAACACACATGATCAACAAGAACACATGGAACAAAAATTTATCATGGAATCCCAATTGGGTAAACCAACAATAATTCCTATTACTACCAAATTATATTTTACAATAGTTTTTTTTGCTACTACAGACAAGGATGGTACTACACCCTATTTACAAGCAATTGCTAGAAGGAGGATACGATGCCCTGGTTTATCAGATGCTACTGAAAGGATGCCACGACACCTTATTTACCAGCTACCACTGGAAGGAGGCTACAAACCCCTTATAGGCCTGTTGCCTACCCTAGAACCTAGCAACCTCCCTTATATGATAATTTGATCTCTGACTATTCTTCTTCAATCAATCTGTCAATTGAATGTACAGAGACACTTATTTGAAGCTTTAAATCATTGTTTATATACCCTCAAAAATATCTCTTCACTTAGTAGTCACATATCTTCATCCTCTCTTCATGGACAAATAAACTAATTCAAAATCACTTCTCTATTTGTTTTTAACTCTATTTAATTTATCAGTCGGTACCTTCCGCAGTTTCCTTTCCACAACATCCTTTCCACAATGGATCTTTTCCACATTGAAATTTCCGCAATCATCTTTATGCAATTACCTTCTGCAAATAGCTTTACGCAATTGTCTTTCCACAACGTCCTTTCCACAATTTGTGAGAACTCATTCCGTGTGCAATAGTGGGTTCCAGATTGTGCGTAAGCATTTCAAATTTTCTCTAGAATTACTTCCACAATTATCTTTATGCTATGACTTCTTCTGCATTCTATGGATTGCAGATTGCAAATACCTTCTGCATTGCATATTTCAGATTGCGGATTGTGGAAGTGCCTCCCAACCTTTTTGAAATGGGCTTCTGCAACTCCTATGAACCATAGATCGCTTTGTGGAATCCTCCTCGTTCATTGATCTATTTATCAAACAAAAAAATTCACTTTGGTGCTCCAGAATGTTATGTTCCAAGCACATTTACTTTGCATATTATTTTCATGTCGTCGATCTATTTTCTTAATACAATATTAGTTGTCCAACTTCTGCTCAATAAGATGACTGCAACTCCATGACTCTACATCGATTGATCAGAGGATTGATAAATCAAGCTCAATAGGACTTCTCTTGACTTGATTCCCTCTTTGTCTCCTCTCATATGTCTTTCCATCCTTATCACATATGCCATTGTTTTCCCTGTCATCACTTATTCCTTTGTCATTACTGAACTCTTTTAACATCAATGACAATTCCATCCAACATTATCCCCCTTTGGCATTGATGGAAACATTAAATCATTAAAAAATTATCCCCCTTTGACAACAATGACAAAGATTCTCTTATGACAACTCCCCTTGTCAACGTATCTTCCCCTGACATGCTTCGTTTTCATCCTCTTCCTCCTTTTACGGTAAGGAGATTACTCCCAACTTATACCTAAGATGCTCAAATTTTTCTTTGGACATTAGCCTAGTGAATATATCAACAATATTTTCCTCCGTATCAATATACTCCTATTTGACCATTTTTTGTGATACTTTCTATCTTAAAAATTGATACTTGACTGGGATATGTTTTGTTTTAGAGTGCATAACAGGATTTTTGGATATGTTTATAGCACTTGTATTGTCATAGTGTATAATAATGGGGTGTTAACTTTTCACAAGTAAGTATTCCAATGTCTGCTTCATCCAAATGACATAGGTACAATATGAAGCAATAGCAATATAGACAGCTTCTACTGTAGAAAGTGAAATGGAAGACTGTTTTCTACTTAGCCATAACACCAAACAATATCCTATGTAGAATGGTGTTCCACTAGTTATTTTTCTGTCATCAATACTTCCTTCCCAACCTGCATCAGTAAATTATTTTCGAGTGAAGTTATCACTTTTTGGATACCATAATCCATAATCCATGGTTCCTTTTAGATATATAAAAATTCTCTTTACTATAGCCACATGTGTTTATTTTGGGGTTTATTGGAATCTGGCAACCACACCTACAACCTCCATTACATCTAGTATTCTAGTTGTTACATATAATAGACTACCAATCATTGACCTATACATAGTATGATCTACTTCTAAATATTCATCATCCTTTCTCAATTTACAACTTATTACCATAGGAGTACTAATAGGTTTGGATTCTTCCATTTTGAAAATTTTCAACTTTCTTTGATATACTTTTTTTGAGAGATGAAGGTCCCTCTTTCCGATTGAGATACTTGTAGGCCTATAAATAATGTCACTTCTCCTAACAATAAAATATCAAATTCTTTATTCATTTATGAAGCAAAGTTTACACTTAGAATTTGTAGATCACTTCCAAATATGATATCATCTACATAGACTACAATAATGATCATATTTTTTTTTCAAATTTTATATATAGATTGCTGTCAATGGCCCCCCTTATATATCCTTGTTGCTTTAAATAATTTTCAAGTCTTGAGAACCATGCCCTTGGATATTTTTTAAGACCATAGAGTGCCTTTTTAAGTTTGCAAACATGATTTCAATTTTCTGATAAGAGAAAACCTTCAGGTTTCTCAACATAGACTTCTTCTTCAAGTTATCCATTAAGAAAATCCAATTTTACATCCATCTGATATACTCTGAAGTTCTTGTAACATGAAAATTGTAATGGGGATTTCTCTCCTATTACCTGCATATGCACCAACGTTATCTCGTCTAGAGCATAAGGAAGAGTTCAATGGAATAACAAGAAACTAAACAACAAGAGCAACAATGATAACAAATATTTTTAGGGATTTTTTCACACATAAACTAACTACTTCATAAAATAAAAACAAAATACCTTTTTCTTGCAAGATGTGCCACCATAGCCGTCCTAGAAAGTGGTTATGCGGCTCCATGGGTTGGTTCTCCAATCTTCTCCATAGAAATTTGTCAAATGAGGGATGGATCCAAATTGGGTACAGAGATATCTCAACATACACAGTGGGAAAAGGCATGGCAACGGGAATAATGGTAGGAAAGTATGTGGTGTGTCTAAGAGAAAAATGGCACAATGCAACCACAAGTGAATGAAAAGGTGTTTTGGGAGATCCCTTCACAATGTATTTATAGTATGGTCCTAGGGTTTTTTGACCCATGGTATTTTATTTCCCATGGTATTTACTTGTGGTTTTTACCTTTTCTCTTTTTTAGGGTTTTTAAACCCTTTTTGGGAGAGAGTGAGGGTAAACCGTAATAAATGCTCACCATACCTTCATTTGTGGGATGGAATAATGATGTTTTGGACCATTTTTGTTGGAAAAACAATTTTGAAGTTCAAAAGTAAGGGAAATATGGTGGGAATATGATGCATGTATATGGTTTAGACCATGGAGAGCTAGGCGAACACTTTTAGTGTTAACATATTTCCCCCTGATGTGTGAGGGAGGGATCTCATTGTATGGACAATGGAAATCATAGGATCATGGGAATAATGGTAACAACAGTGGAGAGACTGGAAAGACCTACGAAGAAGTGGAGCTTTCTCGTTCGAACTACAGTGGCCTAGTTTTTTATTGATTCTAAAAATGGATGAGATACATATAATGTGTGACATGTGTATGGACGAGGCAGGAATACCCATGCTCATAACAATGTCAAAAGAATAAATAATGAGATCAAGGATCGAAACATGGGATTTGATCAATACATATACAAATGATGATACAAAATGGTAGCCTTAATGGGAGGATGAATACAATTCTTATCTGAAGAACTGATACATAGGAACAATGGAATTATCATGGAATAAAATATCATCACAAATGATGCTCTATTGAATCTAGAGGTGTACATATATATGGAAGCAATTACTAAGATTCAGAATCTTTGTGGTACAATATGCAGCATCAAGTACTAGAGATACATGGAAGCATAATACTGGGAGCTTCCGAACACTGTCGCCAACGCAGCCTGGAAATCACAAGGGACATGAGACTATATGGGTCCCATAGGTAGACTCACCAATGTGCTAGAGTTAGGCTAAAACTGAGGTATTAAACTAAATAATGAACAGACCAATACCCTGTATGAATCTCAATGGTGCGATGATGTAGCTGAAGTCGAGTATGTGAGACACAAACAACCCAAAAGGAACTAACTACTCCTCTCAATTGGTCCAAGGAACTCATCAATGAGGTGGATGAAACTAGGATACAGGGACCTCTGGTTCTATCCTTTGGAATAGATGTGTTGAAATCGATAGAGGGAGACCTACAACTAGCCAAGGAAATGATGTTTCCTTTACTAGAAGCACGATGGGAATAACCAAAGATGTGGAAAAATATTGGGACTGACACACTGAATGGGGGAACAGGGGTAGGGGAGTACAGGAGACTCAAAATTCCTTTGTTCAGAGTATGACGGTAGGGATGACATTGAATCAAATGAAATTGACTCATGGGAGAGGGATCATATTTGTAATACCAAGAAGATAAATGCAAATGGGAAATACTGAGGGAGCTAACTGGACTAGTGGTATCCAGGGGATCCAAGGAAGACTCATCGCAAATACTCTAAATAAAGGCGACCCAATGGGGTGAAGTTGGCATACTACGGTATCATATGGGTTGGTGCCAAAAGACACCATTTGGATCTTATTCATAGTTTAAGGAGCATGAAGAAGGGATATAAGTAAGCTCGATATGTTACAATCTCATGGATTTCTTAACGATCCCGAGAAGGTTAATGCTCGATGGTGTTTTCATTTTTGGAAAGTCTGAAAACAAAAAGAATACTCCAGTGTGGTCTCTTTTTCATATGTAGTCTCCCAAGCCCGAAAAAGGATAAAAGTGTACAAACGAGAGCTCTCCCAACCTTTGGGAAAGGGAGACTTCTTTACTGTTGGTAGTCCAACCAGGCCAGAAAAGGTTAAACCTATACTAACTGGATGGTCATTCAAATACTTTTATGAGTATGAACGAAACCAAGTTTGCTAGACCATATTTTCTTGATGAGAATGTTGGAAAAGAGATTAAAGACAATGTATGATGATATTTTTCATAAATTACAGTCCCAATGCCTGACAAAGCATAAAAGGATACAAAAGGAAACGTTCATGGCTTGAATGTGCCAAAGTGGTCCTTTTCTTATAATATTCTATATAGTCCGAAAAAGGAGATAAACAAGGCTACATAGACGCCCTTTCAAATACTTTAACAAGCATGAAAGGAAGCAAGCGTGATCGATGAATTTTTAATTCTTTTTAGAGTCATAAAAGAGCTTAACAAAAACTCTATAATGGTCAATCAAGGAAGGGGGAAGTATTCCATATATGGAAAGAGGTTATGTTGTTAACATGGCTTAGTGGAATAAATGCAGAACATTGTTGGTCCCCCTTGCAAGACGATGGATGGTGTTAAATAAGTCCAACTGTGTAGTATGGATGGAGCGGATGGCTAGTGAACATGTCAATACATGCATGGGGCGATTCACGTGGTGGAACACAAATCGAGCAGACTCTGAGAAATGGCTCAAAGAAAGTAGGGAGAGATTTGATATTGCATAGGTCATCTATTCACCCAGGATATTTTTTTCACAGTGGAGGCATTTTCCTATCCTCATAGAGGACGATCCATACATGGGAATGGACTACCGGGGAGACCTGGAGATTCCTAAAACCTCTAGTACAACTCCAGTGACATGAAGGTATGCTATAATATTGGTAGCTACATCATACATGAAACATATTGTGTGAATGTGTAGATGTCAGACCACAAATTCCATTGGGATACCAGCAGCGTAGGGGCAGGGTGAATGGGCTAGATCTACCTGCTCACATGCTAAGGATGCAACAGAGTGCTACAAGGGACTCACTGTGAATGGATGTAGAGTGACTAATGGATGGGTTCACTAACTTATGGTAAAAATGATGCAAAACAAGAAAGAAAAACTATGACAAAAATGTACTCATGGTGGGTGACGTCAAGCATAGAACCTATGGCGAAGGAAATTGGCCTTGCCTTCGAGACTCTGTAGTCGACGCAAAGTATGTGGGGGACGAATATTCAGAATGGCGTGAAACTTCAATGAACCCACCAAAATCCCCTTATGGGATACAATAAACCCAAGTAAACTCCCAACACAGACACAAAACACAAACTTGAGATGGTTCAAGCGGAGGTTATATTTGTGACATCACAAGAAGAGTTGTCGTAAGTTCTCTAAATGATGGGAATGCTTTCGACATCGAGCTCTGAGGTCATCTAGGTAGACCAAGATAATGTGGATGAGGTCATGAAAGTAGAACATCATGTCCTATTAAAAGTTGGCTCCAACATTCTTAAGGAAAAATGACATAACACGATACGCAAGCGTGCCCCAGGAGGTTGTGAATGAGGTTTTGTACTGATCCTCTTTCTAGATTTGAATCTGGTTATAACCGGAAATCATTCCATGAAAGAAAATAATTTGTATCCAACACAGGAATCAATGATTTGCTTAATCCTTAGTGGGGAAATTGTCTTTGGAACATGCCAAATTCAAGTCACAGAAGTCAGTACAGACGCAAATGGTACCTTGTTTATTGTTAATGGGAACATGATTGGAAACCTAAGTGGCATACGCGATGGGGTATATGAAACCTTGTTTAAACAATTTTTTGATCTCAACTTTGACAACGAGATCCTTTGATGGGTAAATAGGTATTTTATTTTGGCATAAGGGTGAAACATCAAGCCATATGTCAATGCGATGTTCGATGATAGATGGACCAATTCCAGGAATCTCGGTATAGTACCAAGCAAAAATATCACGGAATTCCTTAAAACATGCTTTATAAGAAGCAAATTCTTCAGGGGAGAAAGATGCGCCGAGTGTAATATATTCAACTACCTCAGGTTTAGTTGATATATTGACCTTGATGGTTGAAAAAATGTTAGCCATGTTTCCCTCTTCAAAGGTGTCGGGTGTCGGAATGGGGTTCTTGAACCAGTCTACTTTTCCATAGATGAAGTCTTTGGCTTCGACTAAGTACTGGTCCGACGATGAAAGAGGTTCATTGGGGATAAAAAATAAGTGATGGTGCATATAATCCTAAGGGTAATCAAGATTCGAAAGAGCTTCAAGGATATCCTCATAATTGTTAAAACAATGCTTAAATAGATCATAGGGATCCTCCACGACTGCAGATATGGAAGGACTACTGGAACTGGAGATCACATATATCGTGTTGGTTGTGTCTGAAAAAGAAACCGTAGCATGTATTTCCTTAAGGACGGTAATGTCGGATTCATGGGAGATTTTTTGAAGGTCACGAAGGGTTGAACAATTCTCAGGAAAGTCTAGGAAATGGTGAGAATAGTGACCATACAATCCGTAGACTACATCAGGATGGTTGGCTCGCAATGACTTGTTCTTAACCACTGGTGGATCTGGGATGGTGACTACTAGAGCACCATCGGTATCATCTATAGCTTCCATGTGGGTGCAAAGGAGAGACAAATCCGGATAGTTTTGTGGTGCATAGTCTTGGACATCACACAATGCATAAGTAGGATTTGGACATGGTTTGGTCATTGCTTTAGCAGCCTTTCCCCCAGCGTTCTTTGGAGGAGGAGGGGCAGGCCTAGAGACAAGAGTAGTATTCAGTGGACCACGAGGCAGGTGCAACATCATCTCAATGGATTGGGAAGGAGTCAACACAACCTAGGGATTCGGTGGTGGGCTGGGAGGATCGAGGTACCACACAAAAATTCCCAGCATAATATTTGGTAAGTTGAGAGTAGCCATGATAGGCTTTCTCATGATGCCAGATAGTGGAAAAAGGAAGGGAGTCATGTGGATCAGTAATGAACCCCAATAATTCCTCAATGAATCTTGCTGGGGTTACGATTGAGTTTGTGATTTGGTCGGGATGGTACCAGAAATGATTCTGCACAAATCCGATATGTTAGTCGATGAAGGTGGAGGTGGTAAGGACAAAAGGGTGTCCATCATAGGATTTTTGGAATAGACGGACTACCAATGGAAGTGTCCAAAGTGGGAAGGACATGTTCTGGTGTGGTCGGCCCCTTTGGATCGTAGTACATCAATTGGTCAACGCTGATGATTTTCCCGTCATGAGGGAACATCAGGAGTCGAAAGATGGTAGAGGCCATGACTCACATGGCACACATGTAGCTACATCCTAGGAGGATGTTATAATCAAATTGGGCATTGAAAACTTCAATGTCGATAAAAACTATTTTTCCAGCTAACTCAACATGAAGACTCATGAGAATCCCTTAGGGCTGAGCAGAGCAGCCATCCTAGGTGCGAAAAGTGGTAGATGAAGGTTGGAGGGTATAGTGGATCCAATTTTTTTCCAAACGAAGGTTAAATAATGGATGTGGATTCCCCCTCATCAATAATGCAGCAATGGATGACCAAATTCTAAATTTTGACTGAAACTTGGAATGCGTCAATTGATGACATCCTGGTTTCTCCTTGATCTAGGTCGAAGTTGATCAACCTAGAATCATAGGGATCAATCGAACCTAGCATAGAAAACAATGCTTTACAATGTGATGGAAAAGTTTTAAGCACTTCTAGAGTGCACATGGTTGTAGGATACTGGTACAAGTCATCAACGGTACTATAGTTGAGGGAAGCTCTAGCAGTAGCGTTGTTTCCAAAACGACACATAGGCAACTGTGGGACTTTGGCCACCCCATCTATGGGGGTCTTGGTAAGTGCAGAGACATGTCAGGAGTGGTAGAGGTAGAGGTCATTGATGGGTCAACGGTTTATGTGGTGAAGCCATACTTGTTTCGTCAAGTCTAGAGGTTGACTTCAGACAATAACTTCATAAGGTGATGGACACCAGCCTCTGTAAATGGGGACACAATAGTGGTTTCAGGAGAAGGTGGGGAAATGGGATAGGTTGCCACCATTCCTTAGTGTGGTAGGGGGTTTTGGTGCACCATATACAAGGGCCCTGGTGGTGTTGGGTTTGTTGGAGTCAGAGCAGCTGCGTTGGGAGCGTGTTGACTATCATTTTGGAGTAGTTGTTGGATGTGAGCCATGTGAGGACACCAATTACTGTAATGGGCGTAGGTGTTACAAATAACACATAGATGATTAGTTCGCAACTATGGGTTATTACCAGGCTGAGCGAGATGCTGGTGATTCTGTGTAGGAGTTTTGGTGTCGTTATTTTTTAGAGGGTTATCCTGCTAGCTGCCTCCTTGGGGTTAATTGGTTGTTGCCTCGATTCCTACCTCTCTTGTTCTTTCCTTTCCCTTGTTGGTTATTAGGGGCGGGTTTGTTAGGGAGGTTTTGCTTTGCTTATACCTGTCCCGTAGAAACAGGAGGAGTCAGGGCCAGAGATAGAGTGGGTTACAAAGGTGGTGCATAATAGACTGAAGGAGCTGGTGGGGCTGTAAATATGGTCGTATGGAAAGAACATGAGTGTGTCGAAAAAGTTGGTCCATGAATGTGAGGATTTGGTGTAGAAGGAGAAAAGGAAGGGGTGGCTCCAGACTGAGCCATTATGCATGAATAATCAAGGGTGTAACCATGAGGCAAATAGGAGGAAGTAGCTACAAATTGAGCCATCACACATGAGTAATCAAGGGCATAACTTGGCTGGGAATCACTATGGTTGTTACTAGCATGGGGTGGCATCATGGGAGAGGCCAAGTAAAATTGAGGGTGCTTGTTAATAGATCCCATAACTCCATCAGCAGCATGGGATGCCCCTAACATATCTCGGCATGAGGTGTTAGCCTGGGTAGCATTGGGTATGACAGTATACAAATATATCAAATTGAACTGTTGAGACTTAAGGATGGATTCTTCTTCGGTTTGCGGTCGCTTAGATGTGACGCCCTTGGATATGGGGGGGAGTAAGGTTTTGAGGAACCATTTGAATAATATCCTATATTCTAAATGGATCTTACATAAGTGTTATAGTGGATTTCACCACACTAGGTGAATCACACATTGTATGGCCTTCCCCTATCCCGCTGCAGACTCATTAGCCCCTATGGACCACTTTTTGTCTTTTAATGTGTCCTTGATCATCCCTAAAAACAAAAGAAAAGTGATATATGCGGATTTTACCCCGATAACCGCATACATACACGGATATTACCCCTATAGTCGCGTACATTGGGATGTGTGCATAATCCAAATCCTTTTGGAGTTTTCCTTGACTTGGATCCGACTCATATGACTCCTGGCCTTCCATATGCCTTGAGATCGCACGGATTCGACCTTTCAATATCCCTTTGAAAAGCTATATAAGGAACCCCTGGAGACATTGAAAGCATAAGAGAGAATTGAGAGTAACGAAACTATAGTCCATTGTTGCCAGAACTTATGCTTGAGTCTGCATCCCTTTGTCCCTTGGAGCACTGTTGTGTTATTCCCAAGCTTGCCTTTTGCTAGTGAGCTTTCTATCTGAGTGATGGAGGATTGAGGTGGTGGAGGCCCAAGTGGGGGATTCAGTTTCTCTGGTTCACAGACGTGCCGTCAGAGGTTGTCACTTGTAATCTCTGATTCATATTAATAGAAATATCTTTTCCTGTCCAGTAATGTGTATTTGAATGAATATTATATCCATTGGAATATGTCAAATGCTTTTACATTATTGATTATATATGCTAGAATAGATATAACACCATGATATATAGTATGCTTGTATTGTTTACTTGTTGTTGAGGAAGTATTTTATCAATTCAAGCTAAAGATTGGAAAGCTCAACGGGGATCTACTTCAACCGTCCATAATAAGGTACGAGGTTCGATCCTTTAGTGTTAGACATTTTATTTCTATTGCATAGCGGGAAAGATTATTTCTAGAGTCTAGCTGTCTGTTGTGGTACCCCAAGCCATAGGAATTTCTCTCCGTAACAGAATTGGCGACTCTGCTGGGGAGTTCCTAGTAATTGTCCTTTGGGGGTTGATTTCTTGGCATTCAATGTATTTGAATTGCTCTCTCTCTCTTGTTTCTGTGTCGGGTATGGGGGCATGTATGCCTGGTAGAGCCTGATTGGTGTGAAGTTAGTCTCATCCTGTTTATTTGCCTTGGATTTGTGCATCTTTTTCTTCCTGTACGTGGTTTTGTAACTCACAGTCGCGTATACACGCAGTTTCCTCTGGGATTTCTGCGTATACACGCGGGTTTACTGCACACAGTTGCGTATACCCTGGTTTTTTACCTTTTGTGGAAGATAGTGGATTGCTGCGTGAATTCTGTTAGCTGCTGAGTCTCCTTTGGCACTGCTTGAGTCTGTTAATACCTCTGTTTCTGACCAAAAACTTTTTTTTAGCCTAAATTTTTTCTTTTAGGAAAGTTCTTGTCATGGCATCTTTGATTTTTTGTTTGAGATTAGTGCATTAGAGTCCTTTTGCATTAGTGCTTTGCTAGAATTCTGTTTATGTGTGCTTGCAGAGTCTGGGGTGGGTAGAATCATTCTTTTGCTTTTTGTATCTCTTTATTTTCAAAAAATCCAAAAACATTTGCTTATCATCATGCATTGCATTTTGCATTTTGCATTGTACTTGCACTAGATCTAGATTTGCTTTGGAGTAATAGTTAGGACTTCATATAGGGAAATTTGCATTCAGCATTTGAAGAAGAAATTGTTCATTACACATAGTACACATATCCTTTTTTCATGGACACAATGCATTTGCATTGATTGTTAGGTGTGCATTTTGCTTCTTGTTGTGTCATAACACCATTAGTTGCACGACCATATCCTATTTTTAAGTAATAAAGCCAACTAAAATCAAAGCTAATTAAAATGAATTACACTCTTTTCTTTTCTAGGGTGCACCAACAAGCTTAGGTTTTAGGATCTTGGAATAGTTCATTGTAAGTTAATTCTCCAAGATCACTAAACAATAACAACTAGGTGTCTATCCAGGGAGTGTGTGAAATCCTTAATATAACCAGCGTTCTCAGGATCCTCCTCTCAAAAGGGAGTTAAGCACGAGGCAGTGTGAGCGGTTGTTGATTGGGATAACCCCTGGTCGATAACTATGTAGCACCGGCGATATAGCCAGGATTGTATTCATATCTGGGGGCTCTTTCGAGAGTTTCGGGCCTTGCTACCCTGCCCATACGGTCAATCCCGCCTGTGACTGTCTGCCTGAGCTTTGATTATATTGAGGTGACCTTAGTGACCTTACCTAGGATATCGAGGGGGTACTTGTAGAGGTTATTCTGCATGTGTCCCGGCCAAGTTGGGGTCGGACAACACATTCGCTTTACGCGTTGAAGATGAGGGCCATAATAATTGGTTACGTACCTCCACTTGTGGTGACAAGGGCCTCTCAAGCCTCTCCTAGGAGAGACATACCAGCCACATTCGGGAGCTCACTTATCCAGCCCTTATTTGCTTGCGTTTGGCTTTAGATTTTATTAGTGATTGCTCTGTGCACGCTAGTTGGACTAGGGTTTACGTAAATAGAGAGTCTTTGCTTTTTGTTGAGTCATTGTGGATTCGAGTGCGGTTCTACGCTGTTCTTGTCGGTTAGCAGGACTTACGCCTTCCACTTCTCCTCCTCCTTTGGGAGAGAGGCCTAGACTGTCTAGGCAAACTATGTCACACACTAATTCACACACCATGGAGGATCATTCAGAGACTATTCCTGAGCCACCTCCTCCCGTTTGTATTAACGATGGGGAACTTACTCCTACATACGATCCTTCACCTGAACTAGCTGAGTTCGGTCCTGTGATTTCCCAGATAGGATCTTTGCATGATAGACCTACTCACCCTAGGGATGATTCCCCGTTGACATGTTACTGGTATGGAATGCCGGATGATGCCAAGACTCACTTTGACCCTCCTAGCACTAGCTACGGTAGTTATGATACGACTGGTTTTCCTATGCACGATTTGACATTTCATGTTGAATCCAACTTTGAGCCTAGCACTATGCCTGGGGGCAACCCCATTCCTTACCTTGTGGAGAGGTTTGGGAGTACTAGTCATATTGCACCTTCCATCCCAGTGGTGGAAGCTACATCTTATATACCTCCTAGGTCTAGAGTTAGTGATCCGATAGGGATACCAGGTTCCAGACGAGTGACAATAGGCACTAGTACATATCTTCTTACAGAGATTCCTTTGTCCTCGCTTCCGAGTTCTTCAAATGTAAACCCTCCACCTTACTCACATGGTCCTTCGAGTCGGCACGTAGCTACGAGTCAGATCCATACTGCGATTACTAGACCAATTGTGTCTCAAGCCTACATACCACCCGTGGTTTCGGGAGGTTATGTTCATGTTTCTAGAGGTCAGATTGCTACTTCCATGACATATATCCCTACGTCCGGTATGTATATTCCTACTTCTGGAATGTATATCCCTACCTATGGAGTGTCTCATGGGGCATCACAAGTGATGACCTATGGACCCTATTATGGGACGCAGTATGGACAGGTTTCCTCACCTTATGGAGGTGGGTATTCAAAACCTACTTACTTTCCTAATTACGGATTTGTAGCTCCTACTAGTCAAGGTCCACCTCATTATGGTGCTTCCACACCACCCTATACGAGTCATACAGGAGGAGGTCACTATGGCCAAGGTCATGGTGGTAATCAATCCTATATGAACCATGGAGCGATCCATAGGCCTCATCATCCTAGGCTCCCTTTCCTCGCGACACTCAATCTACCTGACTTATCGAGACTTACGAATGATCCTGTGGCTCATGACTCGGCTTGGCCGACTGTCCCTACCAAGCTTCCTTCAAACATACCTAAGTTCGAAGGCAAACTAGGAGAGGATCCGAGCGAACACGTTACAACATTCCACCTATGGTGCTCTTCCAATTCATTGCATCAGGACTCAGTCCGTTTGAGACTATTTCAACGCACCCTCACAGGGCCTACGGCGAAATGGTATATAGAGTTACCTAGGGGTGCCTTTACTTTGTTCGACGACCTTGCAATGAATTTCCTTAATCACTTCCAGCTACCAGTGCGCTATGATGTTGGTATTGAACTCTTGTCGACATTTTGGCAAGATAAAGCCACCCATATTTTTGATCATATTCAGGAGTGGCATAGACAGAAGAGATTAATTAAAGCCTTTATACCACCAGAGTTCCTCCTTGAGTGGTTCCTCAAATCTTTATTGCCATATATGGCGAAGGATGTTTCCACATCCGGAGTGCAGAATGAGGAACAAGCCATCTTTAGGGCACATGAAATAGACTTGATCTATGCTCATTCTATTTTGTTATATGAGATTATACCCAACGCTCCTCATTCTAGTTTCGATCCCAAGGTCAAACCTGGACCACATGCCGACGACATTGTGGGTTGTGCAAGTAAGAAACCTGCAGGTTCGGTTGCGAAACAAGTTACTCAGTTGTCAATCAACCAATCTGCCTCGGGACAAGCTACGGCTTCATCTCAGCCTACCCAAATGACGAATGTACTTGCTGTGCAATCGTTCGACCAGAAGGGTAACCAGCAACCTGGACGAAATAGAAAAAAGGGTAAAAATAATAATAATAAAAAGGGTGGGTATAAGAACGAGAATTCCAACAATAATGACAAGAACGGTAAAAATGTTGGGGGGGACAAGCAGACTAAACGTAAGGTTAAGTTTCCTTGCAAGCTTTGTAAGGACGATCACCTCACTTACTTGTGCCCTAGAATGGATGAAGCTTCGAAGTTCATAGCACAAGGCCCAGCTGTGTTAACGAACCCTTTACCGCATAACCAGAATATGAACTCGAAGTCCCATGATCAATCTAGTGATGATGATCCAACTGAGACTAGTGGTCGTGGGTGCATTAATATGGTCTATGCCACGAAAGTTGTGACGCGTGCGAAAGATTATACTTCGTCACAACCCAACCCAGGTAAAGAACCTGATCCACCAGGAACCCCTTTGCGCATTGAGAAACCTGTGGATAAACCTGAGGCTGCACATCGCATTCCTAAGGGGGTACTTAAGCGTTCGGGGCATAACCCAAATGCCCGAGCCACCCAGAATTATTCAGTTGTTGAGGACTTGGGCCATACTCCTTGTGCGATGTCTGCATTGGAAGTGCTTCAGAGTTGTCCGTCGCAAAGGAAGGATTTGCTTTCCGCTCTTGGTGTGAATGGTGATGATTCTTCCTCAGTGATCAAATTTGAAACCGCAGGACATCAGCCTCACTTTGCCTACTATGTGTCCCTTTTGGTGCATGTAGAATGTCTTGATATGATCGTCAAGCGTACTGTGATTGACGAGGGCGCTGTTGCTTCTGTGATGTCTTTGTCTTGTTGGAAGGGTCTCGGTTCTCCTGAGTTGTCAAAATCTATGACCATGTTAACTGCTTTTGATGGGAGATCGTTTATGCCCCACGGTATCCTTCCTTCCCTTAAAGTCCGTTTGGGAGGAAAGACCATTGCGATAGAGGTTGAGGTGGTTGATGCACCCCTTGACTACAATCTATTACTAGGAAGGAACTGGATGTATAGTATGCAAGCCATTGCGTCTTCTGTGTTTTGCGTTGTATGCTTTCCACATAACGGGAATATTGTAACAATTGATCAAATGGCATTCAAGAATCCACCTGTTACTGCATCTTCGGGAGCTTCGGTTCCGAAAGTTGAACATTCCCAGCTGGCAACTGGGAGTGTGGGTGTAGGCATGTATCCATCCCTCATGGGAACCTTTAGTTGTCTTGCACCCGTCCTCATGATAGGATCTAGTTTCGATGGTGTTTCGATGTCTACGAGATCGGTTCCTTTTTGCACAATTCATATGGGAGATCCTTGGATTCTTCCTTCACTGAGTCCTTTGAGTGAGGCCATTGAGACGAGCATGCCATTTCCTACAGTGATGATAGCTTACCAAGCTAATCTCCAGTCTGCTACAGAGCCTAGTTCTTCCTCTTTGCGGATGGAGGAGGAAGATCCCTATGTGCTGCCAGCATGGGCAGTACAGTATTCTCATGCCCACAACTACCTTGATACGGCTTTCCCTTCAGATGAAGCGATTATCGAGGCTATGTCGGGAGTTGAGCCACCATGGGAGGAACTTCATCATAGATCGTACTTCCTTCCAGAGCTTGACTGTTCAGAGCATGAGGATTATAGGGAGATTCTTAGTCAGAAAGTTGGTAGAACTATGGTTCCATTAAGCTCTCTGGGTCCGATGGCTGATGGAAACATGGAGAACATATCGTCAACTATTCCTATCAACATTTCTCGCAATCCTGGTAGAATTGAGAATGTCTACATTGGGGCGGATTGTTCCTAAGATGAGATTCTGGAGTATACCAATCTATTCAAGGAATTACATGATATTTTTGCTTGGTCTTATGATGAGATGCCAGGAATTAACCCTCGGATTGTCAAACATGAGATTAAGACTTAACCCAACGCTAACCAGTTTGACAGCGTTTACGTGCGGTGAATCCTAGGAAAGAACCCGCCATAAAGGCAGAGATAGAGAAGCTATTGAAAGCTGGTTTCATCTATCCCGTTCCCTTGATGGAGTGGGTTTCAAACCCCATTCCGGTGGATAAGAAGCAGGGAGCGATCCGGATATGCACTGATTTCTGTGATTTAAATCGTGCCTGTCCTAAGGATAACTTCCCCACACCGTTTATAGATCAGATTTTGGATGAGTGTGCGGGTAGCGAGGTGTTCTCCTTTATGGATGGCTTTTCCGGGTATAATCAGATCCAAATTAAACCCGAGGACCAACACAAGACCACATTTATTTGTCCTTGGGGAACATTTGCGTATCGGAAAATGCCTTTCGGCCTTAAAAACGCCGGAGCTACGTTTCAGCGGGCGATGACCTTGATCTTCCACGATCTCAAGTCTATTATTGAAGTATTTTTGGATGACCTCGCTGCTCATTCTCGCATGAGGATGCATCATTCTTATCACTTGAGATTAGTTTTCGAAAGATGCCGACACTATGCTATTAGATTAAACCCTCATAAGTGCATCTTTTGCGTGAAGTCAGGTCATTTGTTAGGATTCATCGTTTCGAAAGAGGGTATAAGAGTCGACCCTTTGAAGGTTGAGGAAATACTTCAGTTGTCTCCCCCACACAATATTCATCATCTTCAGTGTTTGCAAGGCATGGCAAACTTCCTACGAAGATTTTTTGT